>WEDG01014013.1:0-15098 GCA_017591395.1 Schistocephalus solidus
CACACACCGACCAGACCACACACACACACACACACCACACACACACACACACACACACGCACACACACACACACACACACACACACACACACACCACACGACCGGTCCGCGAGCGATTAATCAGGGTTTCACACAACCAAGTAGGGGGCACGATTCGGCCTCTACCGGAGGGCAAATGTCCTAGAAGTCAAATGAGGAAGAAGTGATCGTAGCTTGACTTTCTCTTCTGAGATGACCACTTTGTCCACTTAGTCGGCTGCCCTTGAAGGCACGAATTTTAACACAAGGTGATAGTTTCAAGGCGCGTCAAAGTGTTAACAGTGTTGCAATTGGGACGGAGTCCTTGAAGTAAACATCACTCTCCTTCTCTTTCTCTCTTTTTCTTCCCAGGCATTAGTACACTGGCGTAGCCGGTAATCTATCTGATGCAGGAATTTCGCGCTGCTGGCTGCCGGTGTGAGCCTGGGCCAATAAGTACTCCACGCCTACATGTGTGGCATTTATTGTAGGTGCGCCACCCGAATAGTGCCTGAAGTGCATTAAAATGGTCCGCGTGTTGATCCAGCTCATCTACTGTGTGATCTATTGTAGGACCACATGCTGAGAGACACCGCGTTGGACAGGTTCGTCCCCGGACCTTCGTCACCTGAGGTATGTATTTGCAAACGTGTTCTCCTCAATGTAACTCCTCTGTAAACATAGTGGTCGAGTGAATCAGGAGAATTTTCGAGGGCGATCTTCGATGATCCTAGCCAAAAAGATATAAAATGAATTTATAGCTCTAAAGAGTGATAATATCTTTAACTGTATACTCCACCATGCAAACTTAACATACGGCACAGAAATCCTCCTACTATATGCATGGCCTCTGGTCAGTCAGTATTTCGTTACTCCTGATACGGAAGCTGTGACTGACAGTGGTTCACTTATTAAAGCATATCTTAGAATCCAAATCCTGTTATTGACGTCAACGCTGACATGGCAAGAAAAGTCACTAAATTTGTTCATTATCGGATCCATTCCCCTATGAACAGGCTGTAAATAGTGTAGAGCAGAAATATCAATGTAACCAGGCAACTTAAAGCCCAGTTCAGGCCATCAGTTACCTTCGTACTCGCTTGTGAAGATGCATTGAGAGATATATTAGTTCCGATAGTCCAGTTGGCTACCCTTGCATAATTTCACTGCGGTGTTTCTTTGATATACTTCCATTATTTCAAATATTGTGCCACTGCTAAGATGTAAATCGTTATAGAAAATGGATATTTACCAGACAAGATGAATTATCTTAAGCTGCAAGTAGCGTGAGCCGTCAACGGACCTTGTCGTGCCCGCAACCTGTGACCAACCCCACCCCAGTCTTCTTGACTCTCTCATGACACCAGACACGAACGGGCGAGGAAAGAGAGGGTCCGGCAGATTCCTCGGAAGTCTACCAGCACTTACAGCTAACACAGTCGCAAGTCACCTGGTTTGCTTTCAGCCTGCCGAAACTTGCGGTGGACATCGTTGAATTTGACGGTCGAGCTGTCGAGCTAACTTCCTGTCTACAGTTTACCACCTCAATTATTAAAATCGTCAACCAGAATTTCAACATAGGTTCACATTACGTGACTACTTAATTCATATATAGTAGTCATATTACTACTCGTAAGATCAATATGTCCAACACAACGTTAGTTCAACCGAGAAGGAAACCATCATTGACGAAGCAAATTGAAAGGAAAGTGAGACTGAAAATAGTTACTTCTGGTTTATTTTCCATTTTCGACTGAAGAAGTCTCAAATCTCAGCTGGAAAATGCTAAGATCTCATTTCTGGCAGACAGAGCCATTGGGCTCGCAGTATGTCGGCCGCTATCGGGAGTCTCGAGGTCCACACTGGAGTTGTGTTGAGTGAGTTGATCCAATTGCAGGAAGAGACGGGGAAGTTCCACTTTTTCTTGAAGTTTTGGGACTGAGCCCACGTGGATAGCTTATTGCCGACAAAAAGTAAACGATTTCCCGTTATTACTCTACTAAATATCGATTACTGAAGCAACCATATGTTTTGAACTACTTCGCATACACTTTAGGTTTAACTTACTTAAGTGTGAATTTTCTTATATATTTTTTTCCAGAATGCTTCGATATGCTCTCTTTTATAGTTTTCTTATTCTCGAAGAATTTATTGCGTGAACTTTGAAAAAGTCCTTCAGTGTAAACCACTTTAGGCTACTTATGCAACTTTATATAAATATTTTTAGAACAAAAATTTAGCGAGCAGCGGTCTGCTTCCAATAAATTATCTTCAGGCTTGCATATTTATATTGCCACTGAAATAAAAAAATATACGGATATTTAAAAAAATATGCTGTAGTTTTAGTTTGGTACGAACAAAATATCAATAAGTGGCGTCTGATCTGTGTCAGGTAGAATGCTGGGCAGCAGGAAAGGTAATTATATTCGGGCACCTAGCTTGATGGCCATGGTCCGCTACAGCTGCAGGGCCTGTATGAAGCCCTTCTGTGCGCGCAGAACCAGTTTACCTAAGCTCTCCTTAACTGCCTCCGTCTTATTTGGAGGGGGCCTTGGAAATCACCCAGAAGGCACCCTGTCATTTACACCTTGGTCTGTGTCCACCATATGCGCGACGATAGAGTTGTTTGCGTTCATTATATAACCTTTTTCTAGCCATGCTTGAAGGCGTTCTCTTATTCGTTTGAAAAAATGCTGACTCGGCAGACCAATATCTTTAACCCTACCGTGGTAGGGGGAGGATTAAATACATCCGGCTGGGGTTTTGGACTTACAGATTGTCCTTGCATTCTCAGGAGACAATAGGACTTGTCAAGAACAGTGCACGGGCGTCAGCTGCAGGAAATGTTTAGGATACAGCTTTACTTAGGCATCTTCTTTAAAGTTCAATTAGCGCGTCCCCATGAAACGGAACCCTGATGAGAACTTTTTATTCCTGCCGTCAGCGCCGAGCACTTTTGTGGACTTTCGGACATATTCTCAATAATACAGCGATCAGGATACCCGAACTGGTGAAGAAAAATACTTTCCAAAATTTTAAGCTCGCCTTCAATGCTATCATTTGAGCAGATTCTCTTCACCCTGTTTCTCAAAAAAACAGAATAAATACCACTTCAGCTTTACCAGTATGATGTCACAGAACCATGTCTTCCAATGCTAGCTGCTCCGTAGAATACTGTTTTCAGGCTTTCTAGGCAGAAGCACGTTCCGAAGGGAGAGCGTACATTTGATTTTTTGATTGGCCTGATTGATAGCATTAAGTGGAGCTATAACATCAGTTTTCGAGATGCACGTGCAAATATATCATCCAAGTAAAGCCAACAGCCTGTTAAACTTTAATCTGGTTACGAAGTTTTAAAGCATTCAGGTTGCCAATGAACATCTTCGCCAGAAGCGAGCCAACGTGTGAGCCCATAAATGCTCCATCCATCTGTTTACACAGTTTGTTCTCAAGTAGCAACCGCACGTTCAAGTAAAATTTCTACAAAGATTTCTGAAAGTTATTTACTGGCACGCCTGCATAATGGAGACGTAATTCATTGGCAGTTATAAATGACTGCTATCATGACCAGGATTAGATATCTATCGAAAACATCACCATTCCGTTCAATTTGGGGTCTCCCATGCCATCCGTTAATTTAAATGTACCCCAGTAGCTTTGTACCTAAATTCATCAGCTTCCGCTACTCGGAGGTGTTCGGCTTATGAACTTTTTGCTGTCTAATTGGTGAAATTTAAATTCTTATCTCGTAAAACGCATAAAATGTGTCTAATTTGCATTTTTGCAGTTAATAAAACTTGTGAAAACTATTTCGGTCTCCATGTGTCTTCTCAGTGCTAGATTTGCTGATAATAGGCTGCTTCATGGTAGGCTTCACGCTTATTAACTGGCACTGCAAGCCGTACTATAAGAGTTTGTCTGTGTTTACCATAAACATCAACATAATCAATTCAGTAACCTAATTATTTTCAAAAATATCTAATTAATTTTGAATAGTTTCAGGTAAACATTTTGTTATTGAAAAATGAGTTCTTAGGAGCGATTTTTCCCCATAGAGTATTAATGGTTAACCTTGAGCGGGTTTGGAAGTTAAACTCACCGCTAGATATATTTTGGCCCTTGTACAAACTTCGGTCTATTTTCCTCTGCATAAACCGATTTATTCTGCTTCATTAATAGACTATGTCAGCGTCTTTTTGAAGAAAGTAATATGCGTCGCAAAGTCTGCAGCGAGTTCATCTTTAATTATCCACAATACTAAGAATCGCTAACTTGTCGTCTGTGTCATTCTCGCAGGCCCGTTTTAACGATTATTAATCAACTGATTTTTGTACATCTTAAAAAAATCATCCCTATTGGACCCAAGCCGCAAGTGAACGTTAAGTTGTCCATTTCATGCTTTTTTCAACGCATTGTTGTTGCTCCATGGAAACTTTCTTACGCCATCAAGTAAATATAGAAGTTAAGTACTCTGTTGCTGGAAGACATAGTGAAATGTTGCTAATGATTTCTGCCTGCCTGTGCCATCGTGCCCATATTGTTCTTGAAATGGCAGAAAATTCACCTAAAGGCTTAGTATTTTGGAAGGAACTGTTCCCTCACCCTAGCCGCTACGCAAGCATTTCGATAAAAGTTTCTTTCCTGTGGTATAATCATGTTGAGAGTAGCGTTGCTCAGCAGCAGAAGAAGAAGAAGAAGAGGTGATCACTGGAACATGTTGTTTATTGGCCTGACGTTTTGGATTCTCTCGCGAACCCATCATCCGAGACAATAGTCAGAGACCCTTTCTGTCACCCGAATCTGATGATGGGTTCGAGAGAGAATCGGAAACTTCAGGCTAATAAATATCATGTTCAAATGATCGCCTCTTCTTCTTCTGAACTGCTTCCTGGAACTCACCTGTTCACTTCTATCAGCAGTAGCGTTGCTATCCGTGAGTGCCTTCTGTGAACGCAAAGCTGGGTTGACTAACCATCTGGTATTAGACTCGGACGTCTGCTGGTGCAGGAACATGGAGTGTCTCGCCGGTACTTCATAGTTGACTTGAAGTAATTGGTTGACGTCTACCCGTTGGCCGCTGTTACAGAGGTTGACAAAAAATTGCGCCAGAGATGGACGTTTTCATCCCTTGAATTAGCCAGGCTGGATGATGCTCTTGCATTGATTTCAACAGGTGCCTAGTCGTCCAAACATTATAAACTGCTCCACAGGAGCATCTGAGGGCGGAGATGTACTTTCATGAGTTCTGCAAGAGCAGCCTATGCTGGCGAAGAAGTGTATTGTTTGAGAAAATTAGTCTTATCATAGCGCCTGGGTACGTACGCGTGACGTTGCGAAGTTCACTCATCGAATCTCCTCGAAATGGCGAGTCCGTTTTTGCGGACGTTCTTCTACACAGTTTCTGGAAACTTTTCGGGAAAACCGTTTCCTCATAGAGTTTTACGTATGAAAGTGCGTTCTTTCTCCAGTGCATATTCTCTGAACTCGGTTGTTGTGGCGTCCGACTAGCGGACCTAAACTCTAGAAATTCGTCACAAAATGCGCGGTAAAACGCGGATATCTCAAAAAATACTGGAAATTGCTTCGTTAAAGTCAGATGATAATATCGAGTACGAAACAAAACAGGTACACTGAGAACTGATTAGAAATTGACACAACGAAAACCAACGGTGTGCATTTTAAAGGGCACCATTTACAGGTAAAATGTAGTAAGCTTATGAGAACAACCATTTTTATTCGCTGTTATGATGACTGTGAATGAAACACTTGTCGTGTGTGTAAGTGTCATCGTTCAAAAGTACCTCATTGCCAAGTAAATAAAAGAGTACATTCTGCTCTTCTGGATTGTTGTATAGCCAAGCCAGCTTCCAAACACCCGGGAGTTGAGCACCTGTTTGGTTGCCAGCATTGAGGGCGATGCCACGATTTCGGCATCGTCAGCACTGATAGGCCTTTGTGGAACACCAAAACAGCTACTTGCGTAATCACACCAGCCAATCTCTCAAGAGCGAGACGCGTCCACCATCCTCACTTTTGCGATCTCCAATGATGATCTCTAGAGTGATTGTAGAACGCCAGGCAACTCAGACATTTATTCACCAACCATAATTTCCTTATCAACTGCACATTTGTTTGATTGGAATGCACGAAAGATTTAAAATTCCTAGTGGTAAACGGCTGCCAGGCATTTTCACTGATGCTGGCGCCGCAAAAGGAGGATGCACAAATCGTTCGGGGGAAGGAGTATCGACGGGGACTGGGATGACCGTCTGCTGCTCCTCAGCCGTCGACAGCTAGACATCCGCACAAATCCCTGTTTTGATAACTTTGGAGTCGAGCCCGGTGTCTTGATTATAAAGCGTTAAAATCCACCGCTCGACCGTTGATCCACATCACCGTAGAGCCACATCACTATACACATCACGATCGGAGAGGGCATTTTTCAATCGCAATTTGGGGACATCCTTGTCTTGTTGTGCCTTGCAGCGGTCAGTTGGAAAGCGACAAACAATGCCAGTACTACTTGCAGTGTTGATGAAGAGGATTGGACCTATCACTTCCCGTTTATTAGACAGCGTCTGCTGGCCATGCGGAAACTCACTTTTAAATGGACTGCGATGTAAGTTGTTTCATGCTGATGGCCTGTCCGGTCTTCAAGGAACACGGCTACCCTGATCAGTCCCTGAGATATCAACATGCCGTGTCACTGCTAGAATCGGAGAATCAGAAACCATTATAGAGACAAAGTAGATTTTATAACTCATGAAATGTCATGAGCTTAGTTTTAGGGGGTAGGATGACACACATTTGAGGTTATTATTTGTATATGGAATTGATTTGAGGCACATCAAAGCTATTTCCTAAGGAAGAGATCATTTCAGATCAGTTTAGTAAAAGAAAAACGGGACGATATTGGGTCACATCTAGTGTTTCTTGATTACCAGGAATTTACCAACGCAATTGAAAGCTAAGGATTAAATACTCATGATTGTGTGTGTTCTACTATAAAGAAATGTTGAAATAAACCGGAAAAATTGTAAATATATCCCTTCAGGAGAACGGAAAAATGGATTTTGCGTTCACAAATATCAGGTGAATGCAGGGATGAGAAATCGTGTTGTCTTCGGGAAAACAAGAGTTGATTCAGTTTTAAAAATTCAGTTTCGCAAATTTCTAACATATTTTGCCAAAAAAACTCAGAAATAAACTTATGTGGCTTTACCACACCGATAATGTCCCTTTTCTCTGTCACGCCAGACAATTTCTATCTGCAGGTAACTATGAACGAATACGGAAACTTGCAAGAGAGTCGTTAGCTATTTTTCAATATTTGGAAGGTCACTCTGCGGATCATTAGTAATTATTGAACCATACCCAGAAATAAGCAGAGTGGACCAAAACTGTTCACGAGTAAGCAGACAGACTTCATGTCATCATACATGTGAATGTACATCTGATCTTGTGTACTTTTTACTACGCTGCATTATTTTTCCGTTTTTATGCGCATCCGTTCCCTAAGCACCTTTATATGTAGCCTTATTTGGGTGATTTTTTTATATTGTTTTTATATTTAGTTCGAGTTTTTAGTGAAAATTCATCAGATAAGCAATCTAATGTAAAGGTACTTTATCCTGTCATACAGTTAGTAGTCTTAAAACACTGGAAAAACCTACGGATGGCATTTTCAATTACCAAAGTAAAGGGAGCGAGAATTTTTACATTAAAAGTACCTGAGTTTGCCTTAGATGCAGATATAATTTACAGGGATTAAAATATCCCTTTGAGCCTGTTATACGCCGGAAAGTGGAAGAATTTTTCAGCTCTCATTAGTAACCTTTCGTAGCACAATAAGCGTATCTGTTAAAAAGAGCAGCAACTCATCCGGAGACATATAAAATGAACATCAGTTAACTGAATTGCAACCCTATTTTAAGCAAAGCGTTAGTGAAGGCAGTCCTTCGTAGGACTTTGATTCCTAGGTATGGTTTTTTGGGGTCCCTATCTGTTAAAAAAAGTAACGGATGCTTTTTATTAAAGTAATTAATAATGCATTTTTCAGTTATTTACTGCTCCTTTTACACCAGCTCGGGACTAATCTTAGAGAAAGCGAGAGAGAGAGGTAGTACATAATACGGTACTGCTCTGGCCAGAAGGCATTTAAAATAAGATATTTCGATCCAATGAGTAGCTTTCTGTGAAAATCAAGTGAACCGTGACAGAGGGTGGCACATCTCTTTTGGGTCCTACGGGTAACTGGAGTAGCCAGTTATCAGACACAAATGCTTCACCCCATCGTGAACTGCTTAAGCGGGTGAAACGATCAATATTGTTTGGCCTTAACTATTCGTCTAATTGGTCAGTAATGGGTACTCTTCACAGCTATTATCTATTGGATCACTTTTTGTCATTGTGTGAAACAAAAATTTAATTATTGTAAGCCCTAGTATAGTTTTCAGGTTTTACTGAAAATTGGGGCATTAAGTAATCAGGCACAAATATTTCCTTTTGTCCTAACCTGATCAATTGACCTCCACTGCATATTTTACCTTGATGTAATTATTCCTCCAATCGGTCATTGATACGTCCTGTTCCTTTCTTTTAACGCCTGCTGTTATGATAGTTTGGCCTCCTTTTGTCACAGACCAGGGTGAAAATTCATCAGCTTCTACTTTTCGAAAATGTCTTGTGACATTAACGGAGGCGCATCGCGTACTTACAGGAGTCGATTTCACCTTTTATTGACGCTGTTCTTGTTTACTTGTTTAGTTCTGTAAGATTTAAATTGCAGTGCTTTTGTCATTTTTGATTGGCTGTCAACTGACTGGTTTTAAATGAGTTATTTTGGATGACGACATCATAATCAAACTGCTGTATTATGGGATTGGGTTCACGGATTCCATTTGGTATACGCTGTTTCAAGTCTTGAAACATTTTTTTGGCAATTTAAATTCGCTAATTGGTGCTATGGCAGATTAGGAAAAAATTCTCTTAACTCAGGTGGCTAGAGCGTTGGTTGTAAGCTTTTCCCCTGCTGTTGTAGTTTGGAATTCCACCGAGGTCACCGAGTTTTTCGCAGTTGAATCAAAATAATAATTTCAGTTCAGTTTATTTTAGGTTAAATATAGGCATTTTTCTTTGAACTAGTTGTTTTTACAGTGTACTATGCTACGAAAAAAACAACAACAGTTAAAACTATGAAACTAGAAATGGGCCAATGCGTGTGGTAGGAAAGAACTAGTTACCTTCTTTAAACGTTTTACTTAAACTTTGTAAGTAGGGTGTTAGTTAACATTTAAAATCAGCATTGTCGTTCGTCAAGGTAGTTAGCGAAAGATATGCAAAAAAAAAGACATTTACTGGATCACAGTAAGTATTGTGCTTTGTCCGAAGTTATTGACGTTTCTGACCAGCCTCTTTCGACCTGTTGAAGGTTATCTTAGTGTACAGGTCATTTAGAGCGCAGTAGTTCTGCCCCTATAGATCTCCAGAAAATATTTTGATCGAGCTGCCAATTCTGCTGTCTTATTGTTCTTCCGGAGAATCATGGAAGGAACTGCACTCGAAAAATTCGTAGTGGTTGTAAACACTTGCGAGGGCTCTACGTCCCCACACCTACGTCCCCACACCTACAATGGCTGGAAGTTCCTTTATTCGTTGCGGGTGTTCGTGTCAGGTGCGACGATGGTTTGGTCGTCAGCAGCTGAGTGCTTAATAGTTGCGATGTCATCTATGGTGTCAGTGAGTGGTCTTTCAGTGCCTCAGCGGTTTTCTTTGCCAGCACTGTTACTGGAAGCAGTTTTCACCGCGGTTAGCCCCGTTTGTTTGCGTATTTTGCCCAGTCACCGGCTTGACTGTAAATAGTGGAGGAGGAATTGAGTACATTTCAGGATTAACTGTGGGTGGGAGAATCCCGATCTAAGCAAATCGCGACGCACACGGTTGTCAATTCTTGCAGAATTTTGGCCTCATCCAATTTAAACCTTTGGTCGGAGCTCTTAAACTAAGCCATGACTTGGAAGCTGTTGTCGTTTCTCCCCACTGCTGCCAGGTAGTCGAACATCCGTGCTTGGAGTAATCTTCTTACATGCCCGACGTAACTGTTTTGTCCATGACTGAGCCAGACCCATTAAACAACTTCAGACGTGTCTAGCCGCAACTGTTGGTTTTTCAGCGTGTTCAACTGGCACCTGACTGTTGTCGTGTGTCTGTGTGTTAGCAGATTGGCATACAATAGCAACGGCGATTTCAAAGACATTTTTTAACAATGATAGCGCTCATCAAAATTCTGGCGAGATGTTAGTTAGCCTCTCTATCCTGTTCTTAAAATGTACCTATCGTCGAACTGATAAGGGTTATTTTCATGGCACTAATAATTACTGCAATCTTCTACGAAACACCTGTGCCTACATCAGTGGGAGATCTTATCTCGATATTACCGGAGATGGTGAGCATGGTGTTGGTGGTGGTGGTGGTGGTGGTGGTGGTTGTAATGGTGGTGGTTGTGGTGGTGGTGGTGTTGGTGGTGGTGGTGGTGATGGTGGTGGTGGTGGTGAAAAAAAGAAGAAGAACTTAGTTTAGTGATTTCCCATGGCGCATAATTTATATTAGCGGTTTGCATCTCCTCATAGTAACATTTTAACGATACTTGTATCCCTACACTTCACTTGTGCATAAAATCCGAGTGCTGTCTAGCACAAACAAGCGGGAGCTTGGTCAAATGATATTAATGGGAACATATTTTAGTCGATTTTATCCAACTTGACATTTTTCAATTAAGGTTGAAAACATAAGAGCAATATTGACCAGAGAAGCTTGCAAAGCAGGGTCATTTTTGCCTTCTGTTTCTTATTCCCTAGAACTCAGGTAAACTCTTACGTTTCAAATGAATGCCCATTTTCCGAATGAAACATACATTTTAGTGCTATGAGCTTTTACCTTCCACAAGCTAAGATTTGATGTTTTGAGGCGCTCCTCATATCTTGCTATTTTCGGAGGGCCTCACAAAACAGTTTAATACAGAAGTTTTTTGTGTCTTTACGTCTTCATTTGAGCTTGAATACTACCGAAATTAATTGCTGTGCATCAAACCTACTTTTATCATTTTAGTGCACCTGTAGAAGGAGAAAAATGTAGGTTTTGACGATTTAATTTGGTGCGAATTTGTCTTTTTTGCGCCTAACGGAAGAACAATCTGAATGACTCCAGGACGGGCGTCGAAGTAACCTGTCGAATCGATGGAAAATTATACATTATCGGACGTATGCAGCCCATCGGTAAAGAGATCCAAGACAAGGACACATGCCCTCCTCCTAGGACACTTATCGCATTCTCGATCTTTTCGATTCTGAATGCGTTATCTTAAAGCTAGTCCTCATCACAAAGAAAATGTTTATCCGCTATGAGCTGACATCGACCGTCGAATACGCCTAAAGCATGTAATCTGCCAACGGTCATCGTCTCATTACCAATGCATACTTTGCTTTCGTGGGTGGTACCTGCCAGTGACAGTGAATTTGCCGTACTCCAGTACACGTGTGCCCTTATTTGATCATAAATGCAGCTTGCGCAAACTTTGAAGAAACCGACTGTGCTAGCTACTTTAGTTAACCTAATGGAGGGCATTCCATTAGTCAGCTAGCAGAGCGATGTCACCAGTATATTCGAGATCAGTCAGTTAACGTTCTAGTGTAAATTCAACCTCGTTAGCATCGCTCGCATCCACTCGCAGCAACCAGACAATGTCACAGATGAGCCAACGAGTCGGACTCCAGACCGAATATCCCCAGAGTTGGGAGAGATCGTTATGAGCCAGAAATTACGCAGTCGTAATGGGTGAATCATCTTATATCGCAACGAGGAACCCTTCGGAAAGAGCATCTAGCTCGATTATCCACAACATGGACGCCTGAAGAACGAAGTCAAATGGTGCAGCCAGATCAGTGATGGGTTTCAAGTATTCATGATGGACTTCAGAAATGCACTGCCGGTTCGCAATTACCGTTTCTGTAGAACCACTCCCGAGGAAGTTTCTCGTCACGTACCTCTTGACGTCTTTTCTTTAGGAGTGAGTAACTTATTACTTCGGAGAAACACGATGACAGAGAGAATTCTACTGGATAGGATCAAGTCCCGCACCACCTAAAGTTCGGCCATATCAAATGCACGACTCGTTAATGGGTTCACCTGTTTTTTGAATCATGGCCGAAGAGGTCAAACAACCGTTGGAGTAGCTGGTATTCCAACAATACAGACCAGAATTCTGGGCTCCGGATGTGAATGCTACCTTTTTTTGATGAGCGCTTACCGATCGCTAAAGAAAATCACTTTTTCCGCTCTATCTTGAGGTTTACTCTTGAGCCCCGCCAGCTGCCGCATAGCGGCTAGTAGAAGAATAGGCAAATCAATATAACCGGCAAAGACAAGGGAGAATGGAATGCCCATTTCTGGCTCATTAGCCATCATCAGCCAGTCACACCCAACCCCAGGTGGTACACCACCCGAGAATCGAACCTACCACCTGTTGCTCACCGGTCCAACGCTCTAACCATCGAGCGACGGGCTAGTTTTCTTGCCGGTTTGGATCGGGAGATATTGATATTCGTTAATGAACGCTCACAGATCGCTAAAGGAACTCACTTGTTCCACTCTGCATTGTCGTTCACTCTCAAGCCCTGCCAGTAGCCACACAGCGGCTAGTTGCTGAATAGGCAGAGCATCCCACTTCTGATGAACGGGTCGTGGGTTCGATCTTCCGGCGCTGCACCACCTGGGCGGGGTATAACTGGCGGATGACGGTTAATAAGCCAGACATGGCCACTCCCATCTCCCTTGTCTTTGCTGGCAATATTAATCTGCCTATTCTACTACTAGCCGCCGTGCGGCTGCTGGCGGGTCTCAAGAGTGAGCCTCAAGATAGAGCGGAACGAGTTAGTCCCGTTAGCGATCGTTGAGCGCTATTCAACGAATACCAGTCAATATTCCCGATCTAAACCGGCAATATAACGAGGCCGTGGCTCAATGGTTATAGCGTTGGGTTCAATCATTGGGTGGTGCGTCACTTGGAGTTGGGTATAACTGGCTGATGATGGCTAATGAGCCAGAAATGACCATCCCATTCTCCCTTTTCTTTGTCGGCATTTTTAATACGCAACCTTTGTAATCCTCGAACGAGAGCAGGCGTTGGTATTCAAAGGACACATCAACATCCTCTTTTTGGATGTGCAATTTATGTTGGAGGGGTAGAACATCTAACTAGCTTTATTTTGTGCGCGAGAATTTACTATGCAAGTCCAATTATTTTTTTGCTGTAAGACAGCTGCTTATTTGACTTAGGTGGGAATGCTATGCTTGGGTTTGCGTCTGTTTAATTGATTTACTTTGGCTGGAGATCTACTGCCAGGATTGGGTTTTGGGCTTATGTTAGCATTAGAAATGTGTTAAGGGGTTAGAGCTGGGGTTACAAACTGGGTTTAGGGATCATGGTTTTGGGTTTGGGCTTAGGAGTATGAATTTAAGTAGTATAGTTAGGGCTATGTCATACAGTTAGGTTTAGGAGCTTACTGTTTGAGGTTAGGGTTTGGATTTATGGTCTTTGTTTAGGATTATGGCTTAGGGTTCTGGTTAGGCCCTTAGGTTAGCGCTTTTGTTTCGGGCTTACGCGCTTTGGGTTAGAGCTTAGGGTTTGGGGTTGTGCAATTGGTTCCTACTTTCATAAATCTGTTGCCCGTCAGGCTCCAGCCATTACCTTCGGCTTCCGTGGTTTCAGCCCATTTACAGACTGTTCATGCAAACTCTTTGGATTTTCGTGCTCTTTCGATTGGCAACAGGAAACTTTGGTTTCGGTGTGCTCACTGGAATTACTTAGTAGATCTTTACCATTTTGTGTTCTCGTCTGACGCAAAGATTACAGTATCCGAAAAATCAAATTATCTAAGGCAACGAAAAATCAGACGTAAGTACTGGACTTTTAAGTTATCCAGCAGTTCATGTAGAATGGTATCCGCCGTTTACACCACATAGTGAGGGGTGCATGAACGGTGCCTTGCACGTGAATTAATTTCAAATTATAGTTGACTTGGGCAGCATCCAACATTCTTTCTATCTCTCTCTCTTCTCCCTCGCGCACACAGGCAGAAAGATCTGGATCAGACGCAGTGGCTGAGAAAGCTAAACAGTCCGTCTACGGGGGCCGCATTCGCCTGGTCCGCGAATGGGAGTGCCAAGAGGCCACATTAAAAAGGAGTCATTGAAACTTGACCATCCATCCTTTAGAGGTGTTATCTCGTTAGTTTGCAGCCTTCAAAACCGCGGCCAGTGGTGCACGATGATAGTGGCAAAGCGCGGCAGATTGTTTGAAGTAAGGAATATGCGCTGAGTGGGGTGGAGACAAAATTCCTCAAAGTCGACCTAACTATCTCTGCCCTCTCCCAGGCCTCAGTTAACTTTCCGAAATGGCTAGCCAGCTGATTCGGGCATTGTACGCAAGTGGCTGGTGTGGCGTGAATCTGCGTCTAGGTTTGCCATCATAACCAACATATGTGACATTTTTATAAATGTGCATCCCGCAGAACGCCTTCCGTGCCTAAAACATCTTTTGCTTGTCCCGTTTGAGGAACAAAATGCGTACACATAGGTTATATGGCCCCCGAAACACGACGGATATAGGAACCGCCCGCAACGCATGTGGCTTTGAGCCAATTTTCGGGGAAATTATGGTTAGTGTAAAACGTACGGTTGGGTTAATGCTCTGGGTTGAGGCTTGTTTTAGTGTTAACTGTAGCGATAGTTTTAGCGCAGGGTTAGGGTTAAGATTAGGGTTACGGTTTAGATTCATGTTTAGAATAGTTTTAGGGTTAGGACACATAAATATTTAGCCTTTGTGGAGTTATCTGCAGGGCCACCTTTCTCACGTGGGCGGGGCGTTCTTAGTCCCGTCTCCTTGGTAGGGGCCATATAAGTTAACAGCAACAAGTCAATCTGTTACGAAACCATCGGCGTAATGGCGCTATGGCAACGTTTGAAGACGCAGTGCATTGATCAAATGCTCAGATCGCTCCAAAATGATATTAAGTAGGTCCTGA
>WEDG01014015.1:0-16398 GCA_017591395.1 Schistocephalus solidus
GATCTCATCCAACAGAGTCAGAATTGATGGTGGTAAGTAAGCAATTGCGGTGAATAGGTGGCTTTGTGTGTAGAAATGGTCACCAGAAGGATCTCATCCAACAGAGTCAGAATTGATGGTGGTAAGTAAGCAATTGCGGTGAATAGGTGGCTTTGTGTGTAGAAATGGTCACCAGAAGGATCTCTATCCAACAAAGTCAGAATTGATGGTGGTAAGTAAAGCTATTGCGGTGAATAGGTTGGCTTTGTGTGTAGACAATGGTCACCAGAAGGATCTCATCCAACAGACTCAGAATTGATGGTGGTAAGTAAGCTATTGCGGTGAATATGTTGGTTTGTGTGTAACAATGGTCACCAGAAGGATCTCATCCAACAGAGTCAGAATTGATGGTGGTAAGTAAGCTATTGCGGTGAATAGGTGGCTTTGTGTGTAGAAATGGTCACCAGAAGGATTTCATCCAACAGACTCAGAATTGATGGTTGTAAGAAAGCTATTGCGGTGAATAGGTGGCTTTGTGTGTAGAAATGGTCACCAGAAGGATCTCATCCAACAGAGTCAGAATTGATGGTGGTAAGTAAGCTATTGCGGTGAATAGGCGGCTTTTGTGTAAAAAATGGTCACTAGAAGGATCTCATCCAACAGAGTCAGAATTGATGGTGGTAAGTAAGCTATTGCGGCGAATGGGTGGCTTTGTAAGTAACAATGGTCACCAGAAATATCTCATCCAACAGAGTCAGGATTGATGGTGGTAAGTAAGCTAATGCGGCGAATAGGTGGCATTGTAAGTAACAATGGTCACCAGAAGGATCTCATCCAACAGAGTCAGAATTGATGGTGGTAAGAAAGCTATTGCGGTGAATAGGTGGCTTTGTGTGTAGAAATGGTCACACAAAGGATATCATCCAACAGAGTTAGAATTGATGGTGGTAAGTAAGCTATTTCGGCGAATAGGTTGGCTTTGTAAGTAACAATGGTCACCAGAAGGATCTCATCCAACACTGTCAGAATTGATGGTGTAAGTAAGCAATTGCGGTGAATAGGTGGCTTTGTGTGTAGAAATGGTCACCAGAAGGATTTCATCCAACAGACTCAGAATTGATGGTGGTAAGAAAGCTATTGCGGTGAATATGTTGGTTTGTGTGTAACAATGGTCACCAGAAGGATCTCATCCAATAGAGTCAGAATTGATGGTGGTAAGTAAGCTATTGCGGTGAATAAGTGGCTTTGTGTGTAGAAATGGTCACCAGAAGGATTTTATCCAACAGACTCAGAATTGATGGTTGTAAGATAGCTATTGCGGTGAATAGGTTGGTTTGTGTGTAACAATGGACACCAGAAGAATCTCATCCAATAGAGTCAGAATTGATGGTGGTAAGTAAGCTATTGCGGTGAATAGGTGTCTTTGTGTCTAGAAACGGTCACCAGACGGATCTCATCCAACAGAGCCATAATTGATGGTGGTAAGTAAGCTATTGCGGCGAATAGGTGGCTTTTGTGTAGACAATGGTCACCAGAAGGATCTCATCCAACAGAGTCAGAATTGATGGTGGTAAGTAAGCAATTGCGGTGAATAGGTGGCTTTGTGTGTAGAAATGGTCACTAGAAGGATCTTATCCAACACAGTCAGAATTGATGGTTGGTAAGTAAGCAATTGCGGTAAATAGGTTGCTTTGTGTGTAGAAATGGTCACCAGAAGGATTTCATCCAACAGACTCAGAATTCATGGTGGTAAGAAAGCTATTGCGGTGAATATGTTGGTTTGTGTGTAACAATGGTCACCAGAAGGATCTCATCCAATTGAGTCAGAATTGATGCTGGTAAGTAAGCTATTGCGGTGAATAGGTGGCTTTGTGTGCTAGAAATGGTCACCAGAAGGATCTCATCCAACAGAGTCAGAATTGATGGTGGTAAGTAAGCTATTGCGGTGAATAGGTGGCTTTGTGTGCAGAAATGGTCACCAGAAGGATATCATCCAACAGAGTCAGAATTGATGGTGTAAGTAAGCAATTGCGGTGAATAGGTGGCTTTGTGTGTAGAAATGGTCACCAGAAGGATCTCATCCAACAGAGTCAGAATTGATGGTGGTAAGTAAGCTATTGCGGTGAATAGGTGGCTTTGTGTGTAAAAATGGTCACCAGAAGGATCTCATCCAACAGAGTCAGAATTGATGGTGGTAAAGTAAGCAATTGCGGTGAATAGGTGGCTTTGTGTGTAGAAATGGTCACCAGAAGGATTTCATCCAACAGACTCAGCATTGATGGTGGTAAGAAAGCTATTGCGGTGAATATGTTGGTTTGTGTGTAACAATGGTCACCAGAAGGATCTCATCCAATAGAGTCAGAATTGATGGTGGTAAGTAAGCTATTGCGGTGAATAGGTGGCTTTGTGTGTAGAAATGGTCACCAGAAGGATTTCATCCAACAGACTCAGAATTGATGGTTGTAAGAAAGCTATTGCGGTGAATAGGTTGGTTTGTGTGTAACAATGGTCACCAGAAGGATCTCATCCAACAGAGTCAGAATTGATGGTGGTAAGTAAGCTATTGCGGTGAATAGGTGGCTTTGTGTGTAGAAATGGTCACCAGAAGGATCTCATCCAACAGAGTCAGAATTGATGGTGGTAAGATAGCTATTGCGGTGAATAGGTTGGCTTTGTGTGTAACAATGGTCACCAGAAGGATCTCATCCAACAGAGTCAGAATTGATGGTGGTAAGTAAGCTATTGCGGTGAATAGGTGGCTTTGTGTGTCTAAATGGTCACCAGAAGGATCTCATCCAACAGAGTCAGAATTGATGGTGGTAAGTAAGCTATTGCGGTGAATAGGTGGCTTTGTGTGTAGAAATGGTCACCAGAAGGATCTCATCCAACAGAGTCAGAATTGATGGTGGTAAAGTAAGCTATTGCGGTGAATAGGTGGCTTTTGTGTAGACAATGGTCACCAGAAGGATCTCATCCAACAGAGTCAGAATTGATGGTGGTAAGTAAGCTATTGCGGTGAATAGGTGGCTTTGTGTGTAGAAATGGTCACCAGAAGGATCTCATCCAACAGAGTCAGAATTGATGGTGGTAAGTAAGCTAATTGCGGTGAATAGGTGGCTTTGTGTGTAGAAATGGTCACCAGAAGGATCTCATCCAACAGAGTCAGAATTGATGGTGGTAAGTAAGCTATTGCGGTGAATAGGTGGCTTTGTGTGTAGAAATGGTCACCAGAAGGATCTCATCCAACAGAGTCAGAATTGATGGTGGTAAGTAAGCTATTGCGGTGACTAGGTGGCTTTTGTGTAGAAATGGTCACCAGAAGGATTTCATCCAACAGAGTCAGAATTGATGGTGGTAAGAAAGCTATTGCGGTGAATATGTTGGTTTGTGTGTAACAATGGTCACCAGAAGGATCTCATCCAACAGAGTCAGAATTGATGGTGGTAAGTAAGCTATTGCGGTGAATAGGTGGCTTTGTGTG
Organism: Schistocephalus solidus; assembly: GCA_017591395.1. Classification (NCBI taxonomy): domain Eukaryota; kingdom Metazoa; phylum Platyhelminthes; class Cestoda; order Diphyllobothriidea; family Diphyllobothriidae; genus Schistocephalus; species Schistocephalus solidus. Next base: position 3,461 of record WEDG01014015.1, read on the forward strand.
TAGAAATGGTCACCAGAAGGATCTCATCCAACAGACTCAGAATTGATGGTTGGTAAGAAAGCTATTGCGGTGAATAGGTTGGTTTGTGTGTAACAATGGTCACCAGAAGGATCTCATCCAACAGAGTCAGAATTGATGGTGGTAAGTAAGCAATTGCAGTGAATAGGTGGCTTTGTGTGTAACAATGGTCACCAGAAGGATCTCATCCAATTGAGTCAGAATTGATGCTGGTAAATAAGCTTTTGCGGTGAATAGGTGGCTTTGTGTCTAGAAATGGTCACCAGAAGGATCTCATCCAACAGAGTCAGAATTGATGGTGGTAAGTAAGCAATTGCGGTAAATAGGTTGCTTTGTGTGTAGAAATGGTCACCAGAAGGATTTCATCCAACAGACTCAGAATTCATGGTGGTAAGAAAGCTATTGCGGTGAATATGTTGGTTTGTGTGTAACAATGGTCACCAGAAGGATCTCATCCAATTAGAGTCAGAATTGATGGTGGTAAGTAAGCTATTGCGGTGAATAGGTGGCTTTGTGTCTAGAAATGGTCACCAGAAGGATCTCATCCAAACAGAGTCAGAATTTATGGTGGTAAGTAAGCTATTGCGGTGAATAGGTGGCTTTGTGTGTAGAAATGGTCACCAGAAGGATCTCATCCAACAGAGTCAGAATTGATGGTGGTAAGTAAGCTATTGCGGTGAATAGGTGGCTTTGTGTGCATAAATGCTCACCAGAAGGATATCATCCAACAGAGTTAGAATTGATGGTGTAAGTAAGCAATTGCGGTGAATAGGTGGCTTTGTGTGTAGAAATGGTCACCAGAAGGATCTCATCCAACAGAGTCAGAATTGATGGTGGTAAGTAAGCTATTGCGGTGAATAGGTGGCTTTGTGTGTAAAAATGGTCACCAGAAGGATCTCATCCAACAGAGTCAGAATTGATGGTGGTAAATAAGCAATTGCGGTGACTAGGTGGCTTTGTGTGTAGAAATGGTCACCAGAAGGATTTCATCCAACAGACTCAGCATTGATGGTGGTAAGAAAGCTATTGCGGTGAATATGTTGGCTTTGTGTGTAACAATGGTCACCAGAAGGATCTCATCCAATAGAGTCAGAATTGATGGTGGTAAGTAAGCTATTGCGGTGAATAGGTGGCTTTGTGTGTAGAAATGGTCACCAGAAGGATTTCATCCAACAGACTCAGAATTGATGGTTGTAAGAAAGCTATTGCGGTGAATAGGTGGATTGTGAGTAACAATGGTCACCAGAAGGATCTCATCCAACAGAGTCAGAATTGATGGTGGTAAGTAAGCTATTGCAGTGAATAGGTGGCTTTTTGTGTAAAAAATGGTCACTAGAAGGATCTCATCCAACAGTGTCAGAATTGATGTTGGTAAGTAAGCTATTGCGGCGAATGGGTGGCTTTGTGTGTAGAAATGGTCACCAGAAGGATTTCATCCAACAGACTCAGAATTGATGGTTGTAAGAAAGCTATTGAGGTGAATAGGTGGCTTTGTGTGTAGAAATTGTCACCAGAAGGATCTCATCCAACAGAGTCAGAATTGATGGTGGTAAGTAAGCTATTGCAGTGAATAGGCGGCTTTTTGTGTAAAAAATGGTCACTTGAAGGATCTCATCCAACAGCGTCAGAATTGATGGTGGTAAGTAAGCTATTGCGGCGAATGGGTGGCTTTGTAAGTAACAATGGTCACCAGAAATATCTCATCCAACAGAGTCAGGATTGATGGTGGTAAGTAAGCTAATGCGGCGAATAGGTGGCATTGTAAGTAACAATGGTCACCAGAAGGATCTCATCCAACAGAGTCAGAATTGATGGTGGTAAGAAAGCTATTGCGGTGAATAGGTGGCTTTGTGTGTAGAAATGGTCACACAAAGGATATCATCCAACAGAGTTAGAATTGATGGTGGTAAGTAAGCTATTTCGGCGAATAGGTGGCTTTGTAAGTAACAATGGTCACCAGAAGGATCTCATCCAACACTGTCAGAATTGATGGTGGTAAGTAAGCTATTGCGGTGAATAGGTTGCTTTGTGTGTAGAAATGGTCACCAGAAGGATCTCATCCAACAGAGTCAGAATCGATGGTGGTAAATAAGCAATTGCGTTAACTAGGTTGCTTTGTGTGTAGAAATGTTCACCAGAAGGATTTCATCCAACAGACTCAGCATTGATGGTGGTAAGAAAGCTATTGCGGTGAATATGTTGGCTTGTGTGTAACAATGGTCACCAGAAGGATCTCATCCAATAGAGTCAGAATTGATGGTGGTAAGTAAGCTATTGCGGTGAATAGGTGGCTTTGTGTGTAATAATGGTCACCAGAAGGATTTCATCCAACAGACTCAGTATTGATGGTTGTAAGAAAGCTATTGCGGTGAATAGGTGGTTTGTGAGTAACAATGGTCACCAGAAGGATCTCATCCAACAGAGTCAGAATTGATGGTGGTAAGTAAGCTATTGCGGTGAATAGGTGGCTTTTTGTGTAAAAAATGGTCACTAGAAGGATCTCATCCAACAGAGTCAGAATTGATGGTGGTAAGTAAGCTATTGCGGCGAATGGGTGGCTTTGTGTGTAGAAATGGTCACCAGAAGGATTTCATCCAACAGACTCAGAATTGATGGTTGTAAGAAAGCTATTGGGGTGAATAGGTGGCTTTGTGTGTAGAAATGGTCACCAGAAGGATCTCATCCAACAGAGTCAGAATTGATGGTGGTAAGTAAGCTATTGCGGTGAATAGGTGGCTTTGTGTGTAGAAAATGGTCAGCAGAAGGATCTCATCCAACAGAGTCAGAATTGATGGTGGTAAGTAAGCTATTGCGGTGAATAGGGTGGCTTTGTGTGTAGACAATGGTCACCAGAAAGGATCTCATCCAACAGAGTCAGGATTGATGGTGGTAAGTAAGCTAATGCGGTGAATAGGTGGCTTTGTGTGTAACAATGGTCACCAGAAGGATCTCATCCAACAGAGTCAGAATTGATGGTGGTAAGTAAGCTATTGCGGTGAATAGGTGGCTTTGTGTGTAGAAATGGTCACCAGAAGGATCTCATCCAACAGACTCAGAATTGATGGTGGTAAGTAAGCTATTGCGGTGAATAGGTTGGCTTTTGTGTGTAACAATGGTCACCAGAAGGATCTCATCCAACAGAGTCAGAATTGATGGTGGTAAGTAAGCTATTGCGGTGAATAGGTGGCTTTGTGTGTAGAAATGGTCACCAGAAGGATTTCATCCAACAGACTCAGAATTGATGGTTGTAAGAAAGCTATTGCGGTGAATAGGTTGGTTTGTGTGTAACAATGGTCACCAGAAGGATCTCATCCAACAGAGTCAGAATTGATGGTGGTAAGTAAGCTATTGCGGTGAATAGGTGGCTTTGTGTGTAAAAATGGTCACCAGAAGGATCTCATCCAACAGAGTCAGAATTGATGGTGGTAAGTAAGCTATTGCGGTGAATAGGTGGCTTTGTGTGTAGAAAATGGTCACCAGAAGGATCTCATCCAACAGAGTCAGAATTGATGGTGGTAAGTAAGCAATTGCGGTGAATAGGTGGCTTTGTGTGTAGAAATGGTCACCAGAAGGATTTCATCCAACAGAGTCAGAATTGATGGTGGTAAGTAAAGCTATTGCGGTGAATATGTTGGTTTGTGTGTAACAATGGTCACCAGAAGGATCTCATCCAATAGAGTCAGAATTGATGGTGGTAAGTAAGCTATTGCGGTGAATAGGTGGCTTTGTGTGTAGAAATGGTCACCAGAAGGATCTCATCCAACAGAGTCAGAATTGATGGTGGTAAGTAAGCTATTGCGGTGAATAGGTGGCTTTGTGTGTAGACAATGGTCACCAGAAGGATCTCATCCAACAGAGTCAGAATTGATGGTGGTAAGTAAGCTATTGCGGTGAATAGGTGGCTTTGTGTGTAGAAATGGTCACCAGAAGGATCTCATCCAACAGAGTCAGAATTGATGGTGGTAAGTAAGCTATTGCGGTGAATAGGTGGCTTTGTGTGTAGAAATGGTCACCAGAAGGATCTCATCCAACAGAGTCAGAATTGATGGTGGTAAGTAAGCTATTGCGGTGAATAGGTGGCTTTGTGTGTAGAAAATGGTCACCAGAAGGATCTCATCCAACAGAGTCAGAATTGATGGTGGTAAAGTAAGCAATTGCGGTGAATAGGTGGCTTTGTGTGTAGAAATGGTCACCAGAAGGATCTCATCCAACAGAGTCAGAATTGATGGTGGTAAAGTAAGCTATTGCGGTGAATAGGTTGGCTTTTGTGTGTAACAATGGTCACCAGAAGGATCTCATCCAACAGAGTCAGAATTGATGGTGGTAAGTAAGCTATTGCGGTGAATAGGTGGCTTTGTGTGTAGAAATGGTCACCAGAAGGATCTCATCCAACAGAGTCAGAATTGATGGTGGTAAGTAAAGCTATTGCGGTGAATAGGTGGCTTTGTGTGTAACAATGGTCACCAGAAGGATCTCATCCAACAGAGTCAGAATTGATGGTGGTAAGTAAGCTATTGCGGTGAATAGGTGGCTTTTGTGTAGAACAATGGTCACCAGAAGGATCTCATCCAACAGAGTCAGAATTGATGGTGGTAAGTAAGCTATTGCGGTGAATAGGTGGCTTTGTGTGTAGAAATGGTCACCAGAAGGATCTCATCCAACAGAGTCAGAATTGATGGTGGTAAGTAAGCTATTGCGGTGAATAGGTGGCTTTGTGTGTAGAAATGGTCACCAGAAGGATCTCATCCAACAGAGTCAGAATTGATGGTGGTAAGTAAGCTATTGCGGTGAATAGTTGGCTTTTGTGTGTAAAAATGGTCACTAGAAGGATCTCATCCAACAGAGTCAGAATTGATGGTGGTAAGTAAGCTATTGCGGCGAATGGGTGGCTTTGTAAGTAACAATGGTCACCAGAAAGTATCTCATCCAACAGAGTCAGAATTGATGGTGGTAAGTAAGCTATTGCGGCGAATAGGTGGCTTTGTAAGTAACAATGGTCACCAGAAGGATCTCATCCAACAGAGTCAGAATTGATGGTGGTAAGAAAGCTATTGCGGTGAATAGGTGGCTTTGTGTGTAGAAATGGTCACACAGAAGGATATCATCCAACAGAGTTAGAATTGATGGTGGTAAGTAAGCTATTTGCGGCGAATAGGTGGCTTTGTAAGTAACAATGGTCACCAGAAGGATCTCATCCAACAGAGTCAGAATTGATGGTGGTAAGTAAGCTATTGCGGTGAATAGGTGGCTTTGTGTGTAGAAAATGGTCACCAGAAGGATCTCATCCAACAGAGTCAGAATTGATGGTGGTAAAGTAAGCAATTGCGGTGAATAGGTGGCTTTGTGTGTAGAAATGGTCACCAGAAGGATTTCATCCAACAGAGTCAGAATTGATGGTGGTAAGAAAGCAATTGCGGTGAATATGTTGGCTTTGTGTGTAACAATGGTCACCAGAAGGATCTCATCCAACAGAGTAAGAATCTGATGGTGGTAAGTAAGCTATTGCGGTGAATAGGTGGCTTTGTGTGTAGAAATGGTCACCAGAAGGATCTCATCCAACAGAGTCAGAATTGATGGTGGTAAGTAAAGCTATTGCGGTGAATAGGTGGATTTGTGTGTAAAACAATGGTCACCAGAAGGATCTCATCCAACAGAGTCAGAATTGATGGTGGTAAGTAAGCTATTGCGGTGAATAGGTGGATTTTGTGTGAAAATGGTCACCAGAAGGATCTCATCCAACAGAGTCAGAATTGATGGTGGTAAGTAAGCTATTGCGGTGAATAGGGTGGCTTTGTGTGTAGACAATGGTCACCAGAAGGATCTCATCCAACAGAGTCAGAATTGATGGTGGTAAGTAAGCTATTGCGGTGAATAGGTGGCTTTGTGTGTAGAAATGGTCACCAGAAGGATCTCATCCAACAGAGTCAGAATTGATGGTGGTAAGTAAGCTATTGCGGTGAATAGGTGGCTTTTGTGTAGAAAATGGTCACCAGAAGGATCTCATCCAACAGAGTCAGAATTGATGGTGGTAAGTAAGCTATTGCGGCGAATAGGGTGGCTTTGTGTGTAACAATGGTCACCAGAAAGGATCTCATCCAACAGAGTCAGAATTGATGGTGGTAAGTAAGCTATTGCGGCGAATAGGTGGCTTTGTTAGTAACAATGGTCACCAGAAGGATCTCATCCAACAGAGTCAGAATTGATGGTGGTAAGTAATCTATTGCGGTGAATAGGTGGCTTTGTGTGTAGAAATGGTCACCAGAAGGATCTCATCCAACAGAGTCAGAATTGATGGTGGTAAGTAAGCTATTTGCGGTGAATAGGTGGCTTTGTGAGTAACAATGGTCACCAGAAGGATCTCATCCAACAGAGTCAGAATTGATGGTGGTAAGTAAGCTATTGCGGTGAATAGGTGGCTTTGTGTGTAGAAATGGTCACCAGAAGGATCTCATCCAACAGAGTCAGAATTGATGGTGGTAAGTAAGCTATTGCGGTGAATAGGTGGCTTTGTGTGTAACAATGGTCACCAGAAGGATCTCATCCAACAGAGTCAGAATTGATGGTGGTAAGTAAGCTATTGCGGTGAATAGGTGGCTTTGTGTGTAGAAATGGTCACCAGAAGGATCTCATCCAACAGAGTCAGAATTGATGGTGGTAAGTAAGCTATTGCGGTGAATAGGTGGCTTTTGTGTGTAGACAATGGTCACCAGAAGGATCTCATCCAACAGAGTCAGAATTGATGGTGGTAAGTAAGCTATTGCGGTGAATAGGTGGCTTTGTGTGTAGAAATGGTCACCAGAAGGATCTCATCCAACAGAGTCAGAATTGATGGTGGTAAGTAAGCTATTGCGGTGAATAGGTGGCTTTGTGTGTAGAAATGGTCACCAGAAGGATCTCATCCAACAGAGTCAGAATTGATGGTGGTAAGTAAGCTATTGCGGTGAATAGGTGGCTTTGTGTGTAACAATGGTCACCAGAAGGATCTCATCCAACAGAGTCAGAATTGATGGTGGTAAGTAAGCTATTGCGGTGAATAGGTGGCTTTGTGTGTAGAAATGGTCACCAGAAGGATCTCATCCAACAGAGTAAGAATTGATGGTGGTAAGTAAGCTATTGCGGTGAATAGGTGGCTTTGTGTGTAGAAATGGTCACCAGAAGGATCTCATCCAACAGAGTCAGAATTGATGGTGGTAAGTAAGCTATTGCGGCGAATAGGTGGCTTTGTGTGTAGAAATGGTCACCAGAAGGATCTCATCCAACAGAGTCAGAATTGATGGTGGTAAGTAAGCTATTGCGGTGAATAGGTGGCTTTGTGTGTAAAAATGGTCACCAGAAAGGATCTCATCCAACAGAGTCAGAATTGATGGTGGTAAGTAAGCAATTGCGGTGAATAGGTGGCTTTGTGTGTAAAAATGGTCACCAGAAGGATCTCATCCAACAGAGTCAGAATTGATGGTGGTAAGTAAGCTATTGCGGTGAATAGGTGGCTTTGTGTGTAGAAATGGTCACCAGAAAGGATCTCATCCAACAGAGTCAGAATTGATGGTGGTAAGTAAGCTATTGCGGTGAATAGGTGGCTTTTGTGTGAAGAAATGGTCACCAGAAGGATCTCATCCAACAGAGTCAGAATTGATGGTGGTAAGTAAGCTATTGCGGTGAATAGGTGGCTTTGTGTGTAGAAATGGTCACCAGAAAGGATCTCATCCAACAGAGTAAGCGAATTGATGGTGGTAAGTAAGCTATTGCGGTGAATAGGTGGGCTTTGTGTGTAGACAATGGTCACCAGAAGGATCTCATCCAACAGAGTCAGAATTGATGGTGGTAAGTAAGCTATTGCGGTGAATAGGTGGCTTTGTGTGTAGAAATGGTCACCAGAAGGATCTCATCCAACAGAGTCAGAATTGATGGTGGTAAGTAAGAAATTGCGGTGAATAGGTGGGTTTGTGTGAAACAATGGTCTCCAGAAAGATCTCATCCAACTGAGTCAAAATTGATGGTGGTAAGTAAGCTATTGCGGCTAATCGGTTGATTTATGTGTAACAATGGTCACCAGAAGGATCCTATCCAACAGAGACATAATAGATGGTGGAAAGTAAGCTATTGCAGCGAATAGGTGCCTTTGTGTGTAACAATGGTCACCAGAAGGATCTCATCCAACAGAGTCAGAATTGATGGTGGTAAGTAAGCTATTGCGGTGAATAGGTGGCTTTGTGTGTAGACAATGGTCACCAGAAGGATCTCATCCAACAGAGTCAGAATTGATGGTGGTAAGTAAGCTATTGCGGTGAATAGGTGGCTTTGTGTGTAGAAATGGTCACCAGAAGGATCTCATCCAACAGAGTCAGAATTGATGGTGGTAAGTAAGCTATTGCGGTGAATAGGTGGCTTTGTGTGTAGAAATGGTCACCAGAAGGATCTCATCCAACAGAGTCAGAATTGATGGTGGTAAGTAAGCTATTGCGGTGAATAGGTGGCTTTGTGTGTAACAATGGTCACCAGAAGGATCTCATCCAACAAAGTCAGAAGTGATGGTGGTAAGTAAGCTATTGCGGTGAATAGGTGGCTTTGTGTGTAGAAATGGTCACCAGAAGGATCTCATCCAACAGAGTCAGAATTGATGGTGGTAAGTAAGCTATTGCGGTGAATAGGTGGCTTTGTGTGTAGAAATGGTCACCAGAAGGATCTCATCCAACAGAGTCAGAATTGATGGTGGTAAGTAAGCTATTGCGGTGAATAGGTGGCTTTGTGTGTAGACAATGGTCACCAGAAGGATCTCATCCAACAGAGTCAGAATTGATGGTGGTAAGTAAGCTATTGCGGTGAATAGGTGGCTTTGTGTGTAGCAATGGTCACCAGAAGGATCTCATCCAACAGAGTCAGAATTGATGGTGGTAAGTAAGCTATTGCGGTGAATAGGTGGCTTTTGTGTGTAGACAATGGTCACCAGAAGGATCTCATCCAACAGAGTCAGAATTGATGGTGGTAAGTAAGCTATTGCGGTGAATAGGTGGCTTTTGTGTGTAGACAATGGTCACCAGAAGGATCTCATCCAACAGAGTCAGAATTGATGGTGGTAAGTAAGCTATTGCGGTGAATAGGTGGCTTTGTGTGTAGAAATGGTCACCAGAAGGATCTCATCAAACCGAGTCAGAATTGATGGTGGTAAAGTAAGCTATTGCGGTGAATAGGTGGCTTTGTGTGTAGACAATGGTCACCAGAAGGATCTCATCCAACAGAGTCAGAATTGATGGTGGTAAGTAAGCTATTGCGGTGAATAGGTGGCTTTGTGTGTAGAAATGGTCACCAGAAGGATCTCATCCAACAGAGTCAGAATTGATGGTGGTAAGTAAGCTATTGCGGTGAATAGGTGGCTTTGTGTGTAGAAATGGTCACCAGAAGGATCTCATCCAACAGAGTCAGAATTGATGGTGGTAAGTAAGCTATTGCGGTGAATAGGTGGCTTTGTGTGTAGAAATGGTCACCAGAAGGATCTCATCCAACAGAGTCAGAATTGATGGTGGTAAAGTAAGCTATTGCGGTGAATAGGTGGCTTTTGTGTGTAGAAATGGTCACCAGAAGGATCTCATCCAACAGAGTCAGAATTGATGGTGGTAAGTAAGCTATTGCGGTGAATAGGTGGCTTTGTGTGTAGAAATGGTCACCAGAAGGATCTCATCCAACAGAGTCAGAATTGATGGTGATAAGTAAGCTATTGCGGTGAATAGGTGGCTTTGTGTGTAGACAATGGTCACCAGAAGGATCTCATCCAACAGAGTCAGAATTGATGGTGGTAAGTAAGCTATTGCGGTGAATAGGTGGCTTTGTGTGTAACAATGGTCACCAGAAGGATCTCATCCAACAGAGTCAGAATTGATGGTGGTAAGTAAGCTATTGCGGTGAATAGGTGGCTTTGTGTGTAGAAATGGTCACCAGAAGGATCTCATCCAACAGAGTGAGAATTGATGGTGGTAAAGTAAGCTATTGCGGTGAATAGGTGGCTTTGTGTGTAACAATGGTCACCAGAAGGATCTCATCCAACAGAGTCAGAATTGATGGTGGTAAGTAAGCTATTGCGGTGAATAGGTGGCTTTGTGTGTAACAATGGTCACCAGAAGGATCTCATCCAACCGAGTCAGAATTGATGGTGGTAAGTAAGCTATTGCGGTTAATAGGTGACTTTGTGTGTAGAAATGGTCACCAGAAGGATGTCATTTAACAGAGTCAGAATTGATAGTGGTAAGTAAGCTATTGCGGTGAATAGGTGGCTTTTGTGTGTAAGAAATGGTCACCAGAAGGATCTCATCCAACAGAGTCAGAATTGATAGTGATAAGTAAGCTATTGCGGTGAATAGGTGGCTTTTGTGTAGACAATGGTCACCAGAAGGATCTCATCCAACAGAGTCAGAATTGATGGTGGTAAGTAAGCTATTGCGGTGAATAGGTGGCTTTGTGTGTAGAAATGGTCACCAGAAGGATCTCATCCAACAGAGTCAGAATTGATGGTGGTAAGTAAGCAATTGCGGCGAATAGGTGGCTTTGTGTGTAACAATGGTCACCAGAAGGATCTCATCCAACAGAGTCAGAATTGATGGTGGTAAGTAAGCTATTGCGGTGAATAGGTGGCTTTGTGTGTAGACAATGGTCACCAGAAGGATCTCATCCAACAGAGTCAGAATTGATGGTGGTAAAGTAAGCTATTGCGGTGAATAGGTGGGCTTTGTGTGTAGAAATGGTCACCAGAAGGATCTCATCCAACAGAGTCAGAATTGATGGTGGTAAGTAAGCTATTGCGGTGAATAGGTGGCTTTGTGTGTAGAAAATGGTCACCAGAAGGATCTCATCCAACAGAGTCAGAATTGATGGTGGTGTGTAAGGAACAAGCTATTCATGGAAGATTTTGCCGTTTACCATTACTGAAGGAGCCAGCACCACACACCACTACGTACTTTCTCCCGCTGTTGCAACGCAAGCTGATAACTTTGGTTTGCGCTGTGAGCTGAGTTCGTAGGCAATTTGCAGGCTGCCCCCAAGAGGTGAAGTCCAGGGATTACGCGGGCGCACACCCTGCTGCTAACGTAACGGCAGGCAAAGCAGTTTTCAATGCAGGCATACGAGGCAGGTATGAAGGTGAATTCGAGCGAGTTATAAGAACTTATCCCTCATTGACCTGAACCTCTTCCAAATAATATAAGACGTTCAAGTTCGTGATGAACAAGGAGTATGCTGCACTTGCACATGGCCTAGCTCATGTAACGACCATATTATGCGACCACTCAATCGTCAATAATTTCGTGTAAGCCAGTCTAGTTGAGGGTGTATAGACGTAGACTGAAAGGTAATTTGAATATTTGGACCGACTTCCATCAGATAACCACACAAGAGTCATTAAACTGCCAACGGGTAACCAGTGGTATATATAGGGGTTACATGATACACCCTATTAACAGCACAGGTACTAGCTTAAAGCCGAGACACGTGTTTCACCGAATTTATGACGCTCTCCACTGAGCTTTCATGTTATTCCTGTTGTGTCACTTATCTGATCAATAAATTCCTCCCCTCGACCGATAATTTTGAGGCTCAGCTGTTTTTTTCGTGAACAATCTTCCTTTATCCTGCCAGAGCTGCAATGGTTCTTATTCTTGCCCCATAATTCACGCGGAAGGGAGATTTTCATGTCAAACTGTGCGTCTTTCCTGACGCAAGTCCCGTGTTGTAGAAATTGTGGTCGTAATTCCGTACATGCCCACTCCAACTGGACACGGAAATTGAAGCACCGCCGGCCTTCTGCATCTGGCTTTGTGGTAATGAACACGAAGGTAAGTATTCTCTTGCCTTAACCCCAATTCTAATCTAAATCCCACTCTTAATCCTTACCCCAACCGTAACCTTAAGTTTAGCCCTTATCCTATCTGAACCTACACCTAAAACTCACCTTATCCCTAAACATAATTGCCCTTGGATTTGGCGTAATGCTGCCTCTATCATGAGCTGCTTCCTTTCCTATGTCCTTTCTTGGGGATGGGCGGCATTTAAGCATCCCTACTTAAGTTATTTCTAAACCAGGAGCATTTATATGGATCAGCAATATATTTTTCACAATTCTCCTCCGAATGGAAATAAATTGCCGATTGACTGTACTGATATAAATGCTGGAGAAGGGTATCGATATCAATACAAAACATAGTGCCTCCATTGGATGACGCATGCCTAAAGGATCCTTATAAAAGTTTGAATTTCATTTTCATCACTATACTTCTTAATACGTCCTTTAATTCTTGGTATTCACCCATGGCAGTTTAAAGTTAAAGGCCTACAATGTTAAGTACAAAATTCTGCCAATACGAAGTCTGACACTTTCAACATCCAGCCTATTTTTACTAAAGTTCAAACTTATCCAACGGATTAACTGGTCCAGACAAATATCTAGCTCACGCGTGCAAAACAAGTATACCTATTCGGGCTTTTCCATGGACCTGTGTTCCAAGTTATTGTGAAGTTTAAAACGGTTCCCATTTTTGACCCGTTGGGGCGATTAATTTACACTTACTGTGTTCCATCTGGACTGCGATATCGGTCGACGATTTCAGGAAAAAAGGCGTTATTTCGTTGAATTCGTCTTCTAACATCGGCTTTTAAAGGAAGATTCATTGTCTGGAAGAGCCTTTTTCTACATGGATGGGAAGTCATTTAACTAACAAAGGCTTGATATGTTAAACCAGAGTTGTTTTCTAATATCCAACTGCTTAAGACGGTAGTCAGACACGTAAGTTCATCATTCTTTTTTAATCGGCGATGTTCCCCTTTCGCGCTGATCGCCCAGCTCCGTTTTTCTCTCCTAAATTACTGCTCCTCTGATTAAGGAGACTTTATCCGCTGGTTTTTTTCATCCTAGTAGGTTCATACCTGATGTCTGATTT
>WEDG01014016.1:0-25412 GCA_017591395.1 Schistocephalus solidus
CGCGTGGCGCAGTGGGTAGAGCGTTGGACGTATGCCCAACAAGGTCACGAGTTCGAGGCTCATGAGCCGTGGTGCCTGGGTTTCGGTATGGCTGGCTGATTACGGCTTATAAGCCAGAAATGGCCATTCCAGTCTCCCTTGTCTTTGTCGGTCATGTTATTCTGCCTATACCTAAGCTGCCTTACCGCTGCTGGCGGGACTTGAGAGTTAGCCCCAAGGCACAGCGGGATGAGTGAGTCCTGTATCCGATCGGTGAGTGCTTTACTAACATTGTTTATATTCCCGATATATATCGGCAAGTCAACGAGCTCGTGGCGCAGTGGGTAGAGCGTTGGACTTCTACCCAACAAGGTCACGTGTTTGAGGCTCGTGCGCTGCAGCGCCTGGGGTTGGGTATGGATGGCTGATGACGGCTTATAAGCCAGAAATGGCCATTCCAGTCTCCCTTGTCTTTGTCGGTCATTTTTATTCTGCCTATACACTAAGCTGCCTTACGGCTGCTGGCGGGACTTGAGAGTTAGCCCCAAGGCGCAGTGGGATGAGTTAGTCCTTTAACCGATCGGTGAGATATCTACTAACATTCTCAATATTCCCGATCGAAACCGGCAAAAAAACGAGTTCGTGGCGCAATGGGTAGAGCGTTGGACTTCTGCCCAACAAGGTCGCGAGTTCGAGGCTCAGGAGCCGCGGCGCCTGGGGTTCGGTATGGCAAGCCGATGACGGCTAATAAGCCAGAAATGGCTATTCCAGTCTCCCTTGTCTTTGTCGGTCATGTTATTGTGCCTTAAAAATAAGCTGCCTTACGGGTGCTGGCGGAACTTAAGAGTTAGTCCCAAGACACAATGGCACAAGTAATTCCTGTAACCGATATGTGAGTGATTTTCTAATATTTTTTATCTTCCCGATCGGAACCGGTAAGACAACAAGCTCGTGGCGCAGTGGGTAGAGCAATGGACTTCTACCCAAAAAGGTCGCGTGTTCGAGCCTCGTGCGCCGAAGCGCCTGGGGTTGGGTATGGCTGGCTGATGACGTCTTATAAGCCAGAAATGGCCATTCCAGTGTCCCTTGTCTTTGTCGGTCATGTTATTCTGCCTATACACTAAGCTGCCTTACGGCTGCTGGCGGGACTTGAGAGTTAGCCCCAAGGCACAGCGGGATGAGTGAGTCCTGTAACCGATCGGTGAGATGCCTTTTTAACATTCTCAATATTTCCGATCGAAACCGGCAAGAAAACGAGCTCATGGCGCAGTGGGTAGAGGGTGGGACTTCTGCCCAACAAGGTCGCGAGTTCGAGGCTCAGAAGCCGTGGCGCCTGCGGTTCGGTATGGCTGGCTGATGATGGCTTCTAAGCCAGAAATGGCCATGCAGTCTCCCTTGTCTTTGTCGGTCATGTTATTCTGCCTTTATTCTTAACTGCCTTATAGCTGCTGCTGGGGCTCGAATGTTTGCTTCAAGGCACAACGGCATGAGTGAGTCCTGCATCCGGTCAGTGAGCGCCCAAATACTATTGTTCTTATTCCCGATCGAAACCGGCAAGACAACTAGCTCGTGGCGCAGTAAGAAGGTCGTTGGACTTATGCCCAACAGGGTCGCGAGTTCGAGGCTCGAGGGCCGCGGCGCCTGGGGTTCGGTTTGGCTGGCTGATGATGGCTTAACAGCCAGAAATGGCCATTCCAGTCTCCCTTGTCTTTGTCGGTCATGTTATTCTGCCTTTACACGAAGATGCCTTACGGCTGCTGACGGGACGTAAGAGTTAGCCCCAAGGCACAACGGGACGAGTGAGTCCTGTAACCGATCGGTGAGATGCCTACTAACATTCTCAATATTCCCGATCGAACCTGGCAAAACAACGAGCTCGTGGCGCAGTGGGTTGAGCGTTGGACTTCTACCCAACAAGGTTGCGAGTTCGAGGCTCGTGCGCCGCGGCGCCTGCGGTTGGGTATGGCTGGCTGATTATGGCTTATAAGCCAGAAATGGCCATTCCCGTCTCCCTTGTCTTTGTCGGTTATGTTATTCTGCATATACACTAAACTGACCTTGCGGCTGCTGGCGGGGTTTGAGAGTTAGCCCCAAGGCATAACGGGACGAGTGAGTCCTGTAACCCATCGTTGAGCGCCCAACTAACATTTTGCATATTCCCGATCGAAACCGGCAAGACAACGAGCTCGTGGCGCAGTGAGTTGAGCTTTTACTTCTGCCCAGCAAGTTCGAGAGTTAAAGACCCGGTTGCCGCAGCGCCTGGTGTTCGGTATGGCTGGCCGATGACGGCGTATAAGCCAGAAATGGCCATTCCAGTCTCCCTTGTCTCTGTCGGTCATGTTATATTGCCTTAACTTTGGCTGCCTTACGGGTGCCGGCGGGGCTTGAGAGTTAGTACCAAGGCACAACGGGACGAGTGAGTCCTGTAAATGATCGGTGAGATGCCTACTACCATTCTCAAAATATTCTAGATCAAAACCGGCAAGACAACGAGCTCGTGGCAGTAGCTAGAGCGTTTGACTTCTGCTGAACAAGGTCACGAGTTCGAGGCTCGGGAGCCGCGGTGCCTTGCGTTCGGTATGGCTGGCTGATGATGGCTTATAAGCCAGAAATGGCCATTTCAGTCTCCCTTGTCTTTCCGGTCATGCTATTCTGTCTAAACACTAAGCTTCCTTACGGATGCTTGCGGGGCTTAAGAGTTAGCCCCAAGACACAACGGGACGAGTGATTCCTGTAACCGATCGGTGAGATGCCTACTACCATTCTCAATATTCTAGATCAAAACCGGCAAGACAACGAGCTGGTGGCGCAGTAGCTAGAGCGTTGAACTTCTGCCCAACAAAGTCGCGAGTTCGAGGCTCAGGCGTCGCAGCGCCTGGTGTGTGGTAAAGCTGGCTGATGATGGCTAATAATCCAGAAATGGCCATTCCAGTCTCCCTTGACTTTGTCGGTCATGTTATTCTGCCTATACACTAAGCTGCGTTACGTATGCTGGCGTGGTTTGAGAGTTAGCCCCAAGGCACAACGGGACGAGTGAGTCCTGCAACCGTTCAGTGAGCGCCCTACTACCATTGTTAATATTCCCGATCGAAACCGGCAAGACAACGAGCTCGTGACGCAGTTGGGTACAGCGTTGGACGTCTGCCCAACAAAGTCGCGAGTTCGAGGCTCGGGCGCCGCAGCGCCTGGGGTTGGTATAGCTGGCTGATGACGGCTAATAATCCAGAAATGGCCATTCCAGTCTCCCTTGACTTTTGTTGGTCACGTTATTCTGCCTATACACTAAGCTGCCTTACGGCTGCTGGCGGGGTTTGAGAGTTAGCCCCAAGGCAAAACGGGACGATTGAGTCGTGTAACTTATCGGTGAGCGCCCTTCTACCATTGTTTATATTCCCGATCGAAACCGGCAAGACAACGAGCTCGTGACGCAGTTGGTACAGCGTTGGACGTCTGCCCAACAAGGTCGCGAGTTCGAGGCCCGGGCGCCACAGCGCCTGGGGTTGGGTATGGCTGGCTGGTGACGGCTAATAAGCCAGAAATTGCCATTCCAGTCTCCGTTGTCTTTGTTGGTCACGTTTTTTGCCTATACACTTAGCTGCCTTACGGCTGCTGGCGGGGCTTGAGATTTAGCCTAAAGGCAAAACGGGACGATTGAGTCGTGTAACTTATCGGTGAGCGCCCTTCTACCATTATTTATATTCCCGATCGAAACCGGCAAGACAACGAGCTCGTGGCGCAGTGGGTAGTGCGTTGGACTTCTTCCCAACAAGTATGTGTGTTCGAGGCTCGGGCGCTGAAGCGCCTGGGGTTGGGTATATATATATATATATATATATATATATATATATATATAAAGAAAAGATGCAATTCTTTGTGGAAAAAATCGAAACTTTAATGCGTAAATTTTCGAGACTTGTCCCCCAGCTCGTCTTCAGACTACGTGCAGTGTACGGGAACAATTAATCAATTAACCATGGTAAACAAAGGATTCTGAGATTGGCTAAAATCCGAACCAATAGGCTTTGAGTGTATTTCATAATCCCGTCGTGATTGGTTTTGGGCGTTTGAATTTTTCTTTAACGATTTTGTATGTGGCATCCGAGCGATATGCCGGTTGATGCATTCCTCATCTGAGTGCATTGCTTCCAGGAATTCACGGCCTTTTCTGATTGGGCAGATGCCAAACAATCCGTGTATTCTCCCATGCAAATTTATGTCCGTTTTCCAGTGTATGCATAGCCACTTGGGATAAGTGGTCTCGTCTTCTAACCGCCAACTGATGTTCGTGTTGGCAGGTTGAGACCGATTTCCCAGTTTGGCCACAATAAACGGCATTACAACTGGAACATGGAATTTTGTAGACAACACCTTTTTTATCAAGGTAGCTAACCCTGTCCTTAGGGTGTACAAGCTGTGAGCGTAAAGTAGATGTAGGGTCGTGTGCTACTTGTATCTGGCGTTTTTTAAGCTGTCTTTCGACAAGCTCAGATACATTTTTAATGTACGGGAGAGTTCACCAGGTCATTGTTTTGGGTGCCTGGGTTGCCGTGTTGTTTGAAATACCTTTCTCTTTGGATTCATGTTGCTTTAGACAACGATACACGAAGTCACGGGGGTTTCCATTTTTAGAGAACAAGTTAAAGAGGTATTTCATTTCTGCTCAATAACGTTCGTCATCAGAGCAATGTGTTTTTGCTCGATTTAGGTGACTGTAGACAGAACTTCTTTTGTGAGAGATAGAATGATTACTCTCAAAGTGTAGGATGACCTCAGAATATGTTTCTTTACGGTTAACTGAGGTATGGAGTGATTCATCAGTTTTCCACTGTATGAGGACATCCAGCAATGGGAGTTGTTCATCAGCTCCGTCTCGAACGTAAATTCAATTCGTGGAAATGTTGAAATTAGATTTTTTATGAGCAGGTCTAATAGTTCTTTCTTGACGCTGACAAATGTATCATCAACGTATCGCAACCACAATTTTGGTTAAACATCAGGGAGAGCTATCGATTTCAATATCTGCATTACCGCTTTCGGCCAGGAAGCCGGATATGGGCGACCCCATAGGGCCATTTTAAGTTGTTGATAGCATTGGCCGGAGAAGGAAAAGTTGGTATCTAGACAAAGGTCTAGGAGTTGAAGTAAAGCATAGGCAGGTACATCAGTGACGTTGGCGTGGAGGAGTTCTTCGGTGCATGATCTTGCTAAATCAAGGGGGATCGACGTGAAGAGCGATTCCACATCAAATGAAACCATTACCCAGTCAGGTGTAATTGTGATTCCTTTTAATTTGTCTACAAAACTTTTTTAATCTTCAATGGAGTATTCAGATTTCTTCGTAAGTGGATGTAGCTGGTGAAAAAGCCAATTTGAAATTTTATAATTCGGTGCAACGATTAAGGAGACAGTCGGTTGCAATGAAATACCAGTTTTGTGAATTTCTGGAGAACCATATATTTTTGCAATAGTGGGTTCTTCCTGTTTTAAGGATTTGGCAAGAACTTCTGATTTTAATTTCCTTCCCATAAGGCGTTTAAGTGCTTTTTTAGTGACGGAGTTTTTGGACTTTGTTGGGTCCGCACACAAAGGTTTGTATGTTGAATCGTCTTTTAAGATTGAAAGCATCATCTTTGTGTTGTCTTCTTTGTTTAGGATGTTTGTAGCACCTCATTTATCAGCAGGTATAATGGTGATGAATTTAGTTTTTTAAGTGCCTTGAGTGATTTTCTTTCATCGCAAGAAAACATTGAGTGCTTACTTCGATTATTTAAGGCATGCACAGTACTGCTGCGAATTGCAAACTGATCATCTTCTGTAAGATTTGTTGATGATATGATTGATTTAAAGTTGGCAAGGAAGTCAAGGTAGTTGGAAACTAATGGATTGTACTTCATTCCTTTGGACGGCAGTTTTTCCTCTGTTTTCGTTAGGACTTTTGAGGATAAATTAATGACTTTATTTGGATAAACTGCATCATTGTGACTTTCATGACAAATTCTCATCCACTTTTTCGTCAAGATGCTTCTCTTTTTTAGACGTTCTAGTTCTGAAAGGTGCATAATAGTTTCCTGTAGTGTTCTTAATACGTGTGCAGGGAGTAATTCAAGGCAAAATTGCATGTTTTGTTGTTTCTGCTCCTTCAATCTACGAAGTTGATAGTGTGCGTCTGTTATAAATGCGCAAAGCATTTGATGGCTGAAACGGAAATCGGCTTCAAAGCCCTGGGATGACTTTATTGCTGGTTTTATTTTCACGGATTTCTGGAGAATCTTATTGTCTCGACAGTGGTGTAAAAAGGATTATTGTTCTCGCGTAAAACTTTCGCGAATTGTACACTTTTTCCATTGACGAGCATAAAGGAAACACTTTGCTAAAAATTCGTACGAATGTATTGAAATAGAGGCATCCCAAGATATTCACAAGAAATGACTTTTTGGGAAAATATGTAAACAGCGCTGTTAATTATGACCGGTGCGAAATAACTATTTCTGGAAACCATTTCAAACACAAAAACCTATGTTTTTACATAAATAACTGACTAACCAACAGCAATTCTTTTCGTCAAGCATAAGCTTCTTCTGGACACCATTTTTAACAACAACCCAATTATTTACTTCAATAATTCAAAAACATCGCTTACAAACAGCAATTATTTTCAGGATGAGCTTCTTCAGGAAACGATTACTACACACAAACACAACACACAAACTGAACTGAAATATCTAAATGATTAACAAGAATTCTTTTCTTTTGGACACAATGTCTACACACAAACACCACTATTTACATAAATACTAGATAACCGCCATCAATTCTGACCATGGCGGATGAGCTTCTTCAGGAAATCATGTCTAAATACAAACCCAACTATTTACTTCAATACCTTACTTACCACCAGAAATTCTGACCTTTGCGGATGATGATTTATCTTGAGAACCCACAAACCCAATTATTTTCTTTAATAACTTACTTTACAAACAGCAATTCTGACCGTGGTTTATGTGCTTCTTCAGAACAACATTTCTACACACAAACCTAACTATTATGGTAAATTTCTAACTTACCCCCAGAAATTATGACCAAGGTGTATAAGATTCTTCTGTATACAGTTTCTACCAACAATCTTTTTTATTTATTCAAAAAAATCGCTTAACAACAGCAATTCATTGGTGGATGAGCCTCTTCAGGAAACCATTACTACAAACAAACCCAACTATTTTCCTCAATACCTAAATGATTAACAGCAATTCTTTTCTTCTGGACACCATGTCTACACACAAACACCACTATTTACATAAATACCAGATAACCGCCATCAATTCTGACTATGGCGGATGAGCTTCTTTAGGACATCATTTCTTTACACAAACATTAATAATAACTGAAATACCTGACGTACCACAAGCAATTCTGACCGTGGCGTATGAGCTTCTTCTAAACACCATTTAAACTTACAAAGCGAAGTATTTACTTCAATACTTAACTTATTTCCTGCATATGTGACCATGGCGAGAAGCCTCTCTAGTAAACTATTTCTCAACACAAACCTAACTATTTACGGGCAATACCTTACTTACAAAAATAAATTCTGCTGTGGCGGATAAGCTTTTTCTGTTTACCATTTCCGCGCACGAACCATAGTATTTACTGAAATACCAACACACACTCATACTCAACTTTTAAGTGCAATACCTTACTGACCAAAACCAATTCTGACAGAGGTGGATGATCATTTTCTGGACAAAATTGTCTTCACAAAAACTAAACTATTTACTTCAATACCGAAGTTACGACCAGCAATTTTGACGACGGTGATTGAGCTTTTTCGAAAAACCATTTCTACACACAATCTGAACGATTAACTTAAATACGTAACAAACCACCATTAATTCTGACCGTTGCGAATAAAGAATTTGTGGACACAATTTCTACACATAAAGCCAAGGTTTTACACAAATACCAAACTAACCAACAGCAGTTCTTTCTGTCAAGAATTAGCTTCTTCTGGACACCATTTCTAACAACAAGCCAAAGTTTTTACTTCAATACCTTACTTACCACCAGAAATTCTGACCTTTGCGGATAAGATTTATCTTAAGAACATTATATACCAACAAACCAAATTATTTTCTTAAATACCTTACTTTACAAACAGCAAATTCTGACCGTGGTTTATGTGCTTCTTCAGAACAACATTTCTACACACAAACCAAACTATTATGGTAAATTCCTAAATTACCCCCAGAAATTATGACCTTGGTGGATAAGCTTTTTCTGTATACAATTTCTACCAGCAATCCCTTTTATTTATTCAAAAACATCGCTTACCAATAGCAAATTCTTATCAGGATGAGCTTCTTCAGGAAACCATTACTACACAAAACCCAACTGTTTATCTCAATATCTAAATGATTAACAAAAATTGTTTTCTTTTGGAAACAATGTCTACACACAAACAGCACTATTTACATCAATACCAGATAACCTCCATCAATTCTGACCATGGCGGATGAGCTTCTTCCGGAAATCATTTCTTAATACAAACCCAACTAGTTACTTCAATACCTTACTAACCACCAGAAATGCTGACCTTTGCGGATAAGTTTTATAGTGAGACTTTGTATACCAACAAACAGTAATTCTGACCGCCGTGTATGAGCTTCTTCAAAACACCATTTCCACAAACAAACCCATCGATTTCAGTCAATGCCTAGCTTTCAACATGCAATTAAGACTTTGGTGGTTGCGCTTCTTCAGGACACCATTCTCAAATTAAAATTAACGATTTATTTCAACACATAACCAACAACCACAATTTCTGTACGTTGCAGATGAGCTTTTTCTGGACACAAACTTAACTATTCACTTGAATACCTAACTTACCACAAGCATTTCTGACCGCGATGTATAAGCTTCTTCTAGACACCATTTATACACAAAAACACAACGATTTCCGTCAAAACCTAGCTTTCCACAACCAATTAAGACCGTGGTGGATGTGCTTCTTCAGGACACAATTTCTACATACAAACGTAATGATTTACTTCAATATAAAAGAAAAAAAACAAACAATTCTGACCCTGGCGTATGAGGTTCTTTAGGACCCCATTTCTACAAAC
Source organism: Schistocephalus solidus (assembly GCA_017591395.1). Lineage (NCBI taxonomy): Eukaryota > Metazoa > Platyhelminthes > Cestoda > Diphyllobothriidea > Diphyllobothriidae > Schistocephalus > Schistocephalus solidus. The sequence continues at coordinate 9,099 of WEDG01014016.1, forward strand.
AAAAGTGCAATTTACTACAATACATAACAAACAACCACAATTCTTAACGTGGTGGATCAGCTTCTTCTCGATAAAAAATTAATACTTGGGTTTGTGGTAAACTGGTAAACTGGTAAACTGAGGAGGCACCTCACCATATTCAGAAATAATCCTGGTACGTAAGGTATTGAAGTCAATAGTTGGGTTTGTGTGTCGAAATGGTGGCCCTAAGAAGCTCATCCACCATGGTCCGATTTGCTGGTGGTATAAAAGGTATTGAAGTAAATACTTTGGATTGTGTGTAGGAATTGTTTCCAGAAGAATACAATTGTTTTCAGAAGAAGCTTATCTTCCATGGTCAGAATTACTGGTTGAAAGGTAGGCATTGATGTCAATAATAAGGTTTGTGTAAGAGGGTCCTCACCGCAGTCAGAAGTGCTGAAGAGGAAACCTCGCCATATTTAGAATTAATCGTGGAACGTTAGATATTGAATACAATAGTTGGGTTTTCATGTCGAAAAGGTGTCTCTAAAAAGCTTACCCACAACGGACAGAATTGTTAGTGGTAAGTTATATATTGAGGTAAATAGATAGCTTTGTGTGTTTTAATGGTGCACTAAAGAAGCTCATTCGCCGGTGGCAGTCTTAAGGGCCGTAAGTAAGATATTGAAGAAAATACCTCAGTTACTGCGTAGAAATACTGTCCAAAAGAGTCTTATTCACCATGGTCAGCATTTGGGATGTCAGTTAGGAATTTTCGTAAATAAAAAGTTTTTTTGTGTGGAAATAGTGTCCGGAAGAGGTTCCTCGCCACGGTCACAGTTGCTGGTGTTAAGTTAGGTACTCAAGTAAATACTTGGGTTTGTGCATAACTAATGAAATGAAGAGTGCTCTGTGTCACGGTCAGAATTACTGGAAGTAAATACGTATTGAGGTAAATAGTTGGATTTGTGTGGATACATTTTTTTTGAAGAGGCTCATTATCACGGTCAGACATGCTGGTGGTTAGTAAGTTATTGAAGAAAAATACTTCGGTTTGTATGTAGAAATGTGTTACTGAAGAGGCTCCTGGCCACGGTCAGAATTACTGGTGGTAAGTTAGATATTGCTGTATATACTTGGTTTTGAGTGCATAAAAGGTGTCCAAAAGGTGCTAATCTGCCGCAATAAGAAATACTGATGGTAACATACGTATTGAAGTTATTAGTTGGCTTTTTGTGTAGAAAGAGTGTTCTGAAGAATTTCATTCACTAACGTGCGAATTGCTGATGATAAGTAAGGAAATGAAGTCAAAAGTTATGTTTGTCGGTTGATATGGTATACTAGAGAGGTTGATGCAACAGTCAGAATTGCTAGTTGGCAGATAGCTATATAAGTAAAAGGTTATTTTTGTAGGTAGAAATTGTGTACTAAAAAAACACCTCCATCGCAGTCAGAATAGCGGTTGGTAAGTAAGTCATTGATTTAAATAATTTTGTTTGTGTTTAGAACGTATGTACTTATCAAGCTTTTCTGCCACGTTCAGAATTTTTAATATAAATATAGGTATTGAGGTAAATAGCTTGGTTTGTGTGTCAAAATGGTGTCCAGAAGAAGCTCATCGGCCACGGTCGGAATTGCAAATTGTTAGTTAAGGATTGAACTTACCATTGAGCTTCTCCTGGACACTATTTCATCACACAAACCCAATTATTAACTGCAATACCTTTTTTCCTACCAGCAATCCTGAGCGTGGCAGAGGAGCTTCTAAGTACTTCTAAGTACACAAACCCAAGTATTAACTGAATACATATTTTTCTACAAGCAATTCTGAATGTGGCATATGAGCTTCTTCAGTACATAAGTACTAACAGAGGTGTTGGAGGTGCTATTTAGGGGAAGAACCACACAGATAGCATTTGGTCGCTCAATTTATCTTGTACAGGTGGTGACTGCTCCTGTGGCTCCTTGAATGTTATGTTCTTCCAAGCGGGCACACCCCGGGCAACCGTCATGGCCGGCGAGCTAAACCAGGTGAGGGTGTCCGGTGTTGTGTGTGCCTTCACACCCGGTATGTTTGACTCCGAAAACTTCCCACCTTACCCCTCTCAAAAAGTCCTACGGTGGGGGCGACAGCAACCCCGTAGGCGGCCAAGGTAAACTCGGGTCGTTCTCCAACTAAAACAAAACCGTTACCCATAGTGGAGTTCGGTAGGCGTCTGGGATGTCCCCGCAGCCCTTTTTTAGGAAAAACACTGCTTGACTCATCGCGGAGGATAGGGGCTAAAAAAGGTGCCCTAAACAAATGCTGGGTATCACGTCTTCTGCAGCCGGCCGCGGCTCGCAGATCGCAAACTTCGCGGTCGTAAAACTCAAACAAACAACAATAACCCCATCCCCATCCCCCCATGCCATACCCTCTAAACTGTTATGCTGAGTCCACTCACATAAGCAGCCTGGCCTTTTCTTTCCCTTTTAGACAATCCTAGGAGCAAACGGCCGGAACGAAGGACGGTGCTAGTCGCTCGGGAAATGGCGCCCTACAAGGTGGACATAGCTGCTCTCAGCGAGACCCGATTCTCTGGGCAGAGTCAAGTTGGAGGAGGTGTGTGCCGGCTACACCTTCTTCTGGAGCGGCCCGCCAAAGGCCTAACGACGCGACGCTGGTGGTGCCTTTCCCATTTGGAACAACATTGTGGGACTTCTGCCATGTCTGCCACTGGGTATCAAGGATCGCCTGATGAGCCTCCACCTGCCTCTTCGGGAGACCATATCGCAACAATCATCAGCGCTTACGCTCCCCGAATGACGAGCTCTGATGCTGTGAAGGACAAATTATACGTGGATCTGCATGCCTTGCTGGCGACTTTGCCGAATGAGGACAAGTAAATTGTCCTTGGTGAGTTCAATACCCCCGTCGCGACGGACCACGCTGCCTGGAAAGGAGTGCTGGGTCCCCACGGTCTCGGTAGCTGTAAAGATAACGGCCTTCTTCTTCTGCACACGTGTGTGGAACACCGTCTCCTGCTGACCAACACCTTCTTTCGCCTTCCGACGCGGGAGAAGGCCACGTGGAAGCACCCTCGGTCCCGGCGCTGGCATCTGCTGGACTATGTTCTCGTCCGCAGGCGAGATCGACAGGACGTGCTGGTAACCAAGGTGATTCTCGATGCCACCTTGTCATACCCAGATAAGGTGAATATGCAGCGATCTGACGTGATTTAATTTGTGACTAGTAAGCTGTTACCACAGCATACCAATCGAGGATTCCACGCTGCCTGATGAAACCCCGACTGTTTGTGAAAGGGGGATTAAAGCTCATAGCATTAGTGTTGGCTGTAAACTCGAAATCAGATTTTGTTAAAAAGTCTGATGAGGGTAGACTGATTTCGTTTTGTTCAGCCTCCTTAGAGCAAACGAACTTGCCATCATATCTCACATTACGGTGCCCTATGTATGCCGATGTTTCTGCTCTTAACGAGGAGGCCTTTTTGTGCAAACATGGGCTTAGGATTGGTTTATTTTGACATATGTGTGCTGAATCACAAGTGAAATTCAAACCATGAGCATAGGACTATAGCTTACGTCTTCCTAAAGAACGCTTATATCGGCTTTTTATTGTAACCGTACCAAAAAAATAGAAAAATGGACCACCATTTTATCAATTGTTTCAAAGTGGAGCTGCAAAATGTCTGAATTTCTTCTTTTACTTCTTCTGTAATGGGTACTGGCATGGTCGAACAGCCCAAGTCTACGACGCATGTTGCAGGTTCAGATACTTGAATGACAATAGAATCAATATCTTTTGAAAAGGCTTATAAGCACTGCACGATGCGTTTTCCTTACATAGAAAGCAGATGGCAGATCAAACTGAAAATAATTAGGAAGTAAGATGCTAGTTTAAAGGCAATTGGGGAACTGTCTTCGAATATCCGGTTGAAATAGGAAATTATTGGGTGGCAACGTGGTACAAAATAATCATATATTTGCCCTTTAATTATATGAAATATATGTTAAATTATAAGTGTATATCGCAAGTCCATAAAAAAACGTACAACATAACATATACATTTTGCTGATGTGGTTTCTGCAGACGTCCGATCTATCGTGCATTCAACAGTCAGCAATCTGTCGTTTTTGAAATATATTGAGCTTATATTACATAATCATATAAAGGTTTAACACAACTTAATTATCTCACAAATCAAAGCGCGCATCGTAGAAGTACACTTAGCATTTAACGTGATCAGTGAGTGATTGTGCAGTACCTACCTCTGACATGAAATGTATCAATATTTACGAGAGCTTTTTATGCAGTTACAAACTGAAACCATTGAACTTCACAAAGCTTTTAAATAATACCGAGTAACCTCAAGGGCATTGATTTGGATACTTAAAGTTAAAAAAAGTTAGGTTGGTATGAAATATATGTATTTTTTTAAGCCGGAACTTCCTAGAGATTCAAAAATCGTTGTTCCTGCACAAGTGTGAATTTTCTATGTGCAGAATGAACGTCCATTTGATAAAAAGTGCAAAAGAAATCAGCATTAATATAAACTATTTAAAATAAGTCCTTCGTTTAAATTTGCACTTCAATTTCGTTTTAGAATGCGTTCAATGACTTTTATGGCACGAACAGAACGTTCTTATATTTTAGCAGCGTTTCCATCGCAGTTGTCTTTGGTCGCTCCATTTGAATCATGTAGGTGGTGGAAGGCTCCTGTGAACGCTACTTACTGGTACTTAACTTTACCCTGTTGCTCATCGAAGCTGGGCTCCACCCTGCGGTCACAGCCCATCGACAGACACGACCAGCGGACTAAACCAGGTGAGGATCTACGGTGTTGTTTGTGTTATCACACCCGGTACGTCTCTTTCCTTTCGCCCTCATCTTTCCTCCCTGACCTCCAGTCCTCCTCTTTCTCTTACCCTTTCCTTCCCCCCACTGTTCAAACGTTCTACAGTTGGCACAAAAGCAATCATGTTGGCGACACAGACAATTTTATAATTTGCAGACTAAACCCAAATCATCTTAATTTATTGAGTTCAGTAACCACCTGGGATGACTCAGCAGCCCCCATGCTGCTCAAAAGTGTCCCCTTACGATGATCACTGATCGCCTAAGTCAGCCAAGCTTTCCGATATCGAGTAGATCATCTTCTGGGCTCGACATGGTCTTTACCTCAGCACCAAACTCAATAATTACCAGGATGTCATCTTGCCAATGCTGCTGTATGGAGCAAAGACCTATCTGGTACGTAATCTGATGCGGGAGTCGGCGCATTGGCTGACAGACCTTGCCGACCCGTCTTCGCACGCATAGCGTTACCTCATCCCGTAACGCACTCACCAGGTTCACAAAGGCAGTAGAGGGGAAGTAGGAGCCATCGCCGCCTGACGCCGAGTTCACTGGTTAGCCTCTTAACACACAGCACACACTGGGCTGATAACTACATCAGTTCACAGTTTTCAAAGCCATGGTTTCGAGGTTAAACGTCAAAAGTCTCAGATATGCGATGATCGTGTGATGATGCGTATTTATTAGTGGATGTATTTCGTTTCGTTGTGGTTAAGCCTACGATCGTTTACAACACGTTATCGTGGAGATGCATATGACATGATTCGTCTGTCTCCGTATGTTATATTCCCTAGTGACTGATCAGGCCAATGCATGATGTAAATGCGCGATCGCAATATGACACGTTTAGCACCAAATCCTTATCACTGGTAGCGAAGATAGGAAAGGGAGCGATCTGGATTGTTCCTCTTACAGTGTTATTTTAATCTACGGGTGTGCCTGATTTATGGTATTCATTACACCTGTAATGTCCGTTTGTTCAGAGAAAACAGCAAAGATATAATCCACGGAGCACCGAAAATATTTTAAACGATTTATTTTTCATACGAAGCTGTAAAGCCATGAGCTTGCACATGAAAATATTTGACAGAAGTGGGTTAAGACTGTGCCCATGGCTATTCCGTATATCTTTCTTTACAAGTTGTTGTTAAATAGAGACTGTGCGTTCAAGGTACATTTTAATAACAGTTCATTGAGCGCATTCTCTGTTTATTCTATATTTTGTATGCTTGAAGTTATGAATTAACAGATATAGTTGACTGTCTCATAAACTGGCACATTCGTAAAAAAAGACGAGACATCCAGTTAAACAATCGTCATGCCGTTGAAGTCGAAGAATTTCATGCCGTCAACGAACTCAAAAGTATATCGGTAGCTATGTGGCGCTAGCTGATCCTAAATTGGCTTAAGTTTGTCTACTTACCATTTTGCTTTCGATAAATGCTGTGAGCTCTTCATAATTTTAATGAAACAAACGGTAGGGCAATCTTTGTGGATCTTTGTTTATCCATTCAATCGAGGTACTTTCGTGCCAACGTGACAGAGGCACTTGAGGTCATTTTCGCTTGTCAGACCTTCCGTTTGAAGTTTGTTCAAACAGTCAGTCAATTAGTCTTCTACCTCATCAGTCATCCTTATCCGTTTCTGTCCTTAAAACCTTTTCCTTGTCAAACATAATTCCTTTCAGGTTCATAATAAAATGTGTTCTGTTCTTTAACACAACACCCATTTCCTTATATGCTTATCTGATGAGGACATCTTTTTCACCTAAGATCTTTTAATTTCTCCATGTGCGACTTTGTTTGTAAGCCTCAATATTTCTGGCCATTGTTTAAATATTGATCAGGACAGTTTACTAAGGCAGACTACATTTATTGAACGCTGTCTGTCAAATCTGCCTGGAAGTCATTAGTTTGATGAAGGATGTTTTCAAATTGTTTTTCTCGCTCTAGTTGGCTGGGTTTCTGACGCGAAAAGCAAAACTTAGGACCAACTAATAAGGCTCTGATCGAAGTCTTATCAAGAAAGACAGACAAAGGATCGTGTACGTACCGACTTGGGTCTTTTGGCCGCTTTGATTTTGGTGTGCCTTCGTGTACAATTCGAAACAGGGCAGCTTTTTGTATTTTTGACGTTATTCCCCAATGAAAACTACACCTTTCTCAAATTCCTGTAACTCTTCTTTGTCTAGGTGGTCAGGTATGGACGCAAGTTGGCAACATTGACGTCCTTGTTATTCGAAGTTTACACGGAAGCTTGTTAGGTCATTTTCGGCAGACGTTCTCAAGGTATCACAGGTGGTAGCTGTACGATTACTTAGCAATGCACCCCAGTAGAAGTTCGTGTACTCATTTTCTTTGAAACATTTCCGATAACTCTGGCCGTACTTTCGCCTGCACAAGTTTGGTGTTTATTCGTAGGTAGCAATTGAACGCATATTACACCGCGGGATTTTTGGACTGTTTTAAAATAGTTAAAATTCCCATAAAAAAATTGAATAGATAATTTGGCGAGCATACGTAAGCTTTTGGTTGCTTTGACCACGGCAATTGCGTAGCTTTTATAGCGTTATTTTGAATGCACACGACCGGTTGGCGTAACCTGATTGCAGCTATTCTACCGTAGACAACAGTCGCTTTCCAAGAATTTTAAAGAGATTGAGGGGACCTAGTGAATTACCTAGAAGGCCTCTTTGTCATTTACATGATGGCCTGGGTCTAGCACATGCTGGACAAACGCCGCTAGTGTGACCAATTGAAATAAGTGGTTGTGCGATATATTCAAAATAATATAAATATCGCTTTTCTTACCTAGTTGATTCTGCAGTCATGTAAAGAATAGGGTTAATATTCCCACATTATGCATCGAGGGCAGTTATCCACTGTCATGAGGATATAAAGTGCATTTTTCTGTGATCAGAGGTATGCTAGTTGAAGACTGAAACAAATTCAAATTTTATTAAGGCATCTTTTCAAGCCTGAACTGCTATACTAGAAATTTCTCTGACATGCAGTGGGAAGAAGACTGCTCTTTGTGATGTAATTGGCAAAACATAGTCATTTCTGAAGAAAATACGCTTTAAGATTTACAGAACTTGACGTAAGTGAGATAAGAGTGAAAGTCCTTTTAATTTTGATTAACGGTCTCCATTTGTTTACTTGGTTTACAGAACATGGGGAGGATGACATTGCGAAATGAGCAAGAGAGAACAAGTAAGCTCTTACTGGCATTCACTGGTCCAGCAGATATTATCAATCAGCATTGCAACACACGACGGCTTTATTCAGATTTCATTCCCCCCAAAAGATTTGGCAAGGGTCTGAGATCCATAGTGTGGGGTTTTCCATTTGTTAAAGTTGGTATAGCAAGTACCAGGCGCCTGGAGAATTTGCATCCCCCAAAGGCATTACGCACGTGAATCAGCATGATTTATCACGAAAACAGTCACGCTGATGCGCAAACTCTGCAGGAAAATGAGCAGCACAAAATAATTTTTTTTCCTAATCAGAGTCGCGTTTTTTGGCGAAAAAAATACACCCTGGTGCGTTGATCCTTCATTGAGCGAATTTTCGATCCAACCTGTTCTAGTTTGCTGGAGGTCTGAGTTTCAGCATTTTCTCACTTCTACTTATCATGACCACGATCATGTTTTTCCCAGTCGGCCACTTCCCACGTGATGATTCGTAGAAAACAGATCCTGACAGCTCACTATTTTTCGTTCAACGATGAAGGCTGAAAACCAAAGTGCAAAACACTGTTACAAATTTACTACTCAACTTTATAAAGCAGTGGTTAAAGTGGACCTATTCAACATTATAAACAGATATTGTATTTTTTTGGAATGCGTCTAGGTGGGAACATCTTTTGTGTTTAGAACACTCTCCAGTATAATGCATAAGCAATTAGAGGAATGTGTACTGTAATTAAATGGCGCTGTAGGTCCTATAAAATATCAGAAAATAGTGTTGTCGGTTAATCTAAGCAGACATTAATCAACATATTCAAATTCAGTTATTTATACATAAAGTATATGAAATGTTATTATGCTAAATGAGACTAGTAATTTTAAGGCAATTAAAATGCTAAATATGGTAGGCAGTTGCTATAACTTATAAAATAACCTCCTGTTAGAATCCATTTTATATTGGAAAGAATTTGTATCTGGCTTTATTTAAGCAAATTTGAGGTAAAGTCTTCTATTCGAGTGTTTTATATGGGTGAAAATGCGTTTTCCTATATTAAAATCTGATGAAACAAAATGCAAGCAAGCAGATTAATCATTTTATAAATTCTAATTTGCTTAGCGTTCTACTTCCTTGCGATAAACTAAACATATTGTGGTAAATTGTAAAGAGTAGCTCCTGCAGGTTATGTAATGTTAGGTGAAGGTCATGTTAGAGGTTCCCCCATGGTAGCGCAAACCACATTGGATTTCCGGAATGGTCCATTATCCTGGTAACCGTTGAGGTGATACACGCATGCGAATTTTTTTGGCGGTGAGGTTGATTAGCGAAATTACTCGCTGAGATTGTGTGTCAAATAACATGACATACAATAAAGAAAGTGCCTCTGTGGCCTTGTGTCTGTTGAGACTCCCATAGAAAGGTGTAAATATCGACAGTTTTGATTCATTCCCAGGACATATGTTTCTGGTGGTGGATGAGGCCCACCATTTATTGATTGAAACTATTCCAACTGGAAACAACTATTCTTGCATCACTACAATAAGCAAGCTACAATAATTTTTTCTACTTTTAGAATGCCTGAAAGTTCGTTTCAGATAATGGCCAAGTCTTAACAAGTGCAGAGTTTAAATACTTTATTAATAAAATGGATTCAGAATTTAACGACTGTCGCGGAACATGAGGCTTCAAATGGCCTTGCGAAGAGCGTTGTTCAGATAATAAAACACTTGACAGCCAAACAGACGCAAGCGGACTTAGTCACGACGCTGACACGTTTTTGTTCAGCTGTCACATAATCTTAACCGTTTTTGGGAAGTTAGAACAGCCATCAAACCTTGATCTTGATTCTCGCCTCCCGAGGACGGAATGTCTACTGCCTGTTCATTCCAAAACGCCGTGTGTGTTTCCCATAATGTTCCTACCCCAACCAGCACTACCGTATGGAAAAATTTAACCACTGACTTCGAAATATGGAACATCGGTCAATAAATTACTCTTAAACGATTAACCAGCATTGCCAAGCACTGGTGTTGCTGCCACCTGCCGGGTGGTGATCTGTAGTTTTTGCTGTTAGCGTCCTTTAAAGATCAAGTCATTTCTGCCTGAGAAAGCTTTAGGAAAGTAAGATATTAAAGTAGGAGTTTATGTTTGAGTTCAAAAATGATCATCTGAATAAGCGATTGAAATAAGTAAGAATTACCAGTGGGTAGTAATATATTAAATTAACAACTTAGTTTTGAATGCTGGGATGATATACTGAATAGGCGACTGATTTCGGTAAGAATGGCCCGGTGAAACAGAGATAATGAACGAAGACCTTGTGTTTGAATGCGGGAATTGTATACTAAAAAAATGACAGATATCGGAATGAGTTGCCGTTGGAAAGTAAGATACCTAATTTGAGAACCTGTGTTTGAGTGCGGGAAAGGTATACTGAATAAGCGACTGATATCGGTAAGAATTGACATCGTGAAGTAAGAAATGTAAGTGAGAATTTGGGTTTTAGTGCGGAAATGATATACTGAATATATGACCGATATCGGTAAGAATTAACGGTTGAAATTACGATATTGAAAACAAGAACTGTAGGTTGAGTGCAGGAAGTTTGTACAGAGTAAATTAATGATATCGATATGAATTGCCATCGAAAATTTAGATATTACAAAATTGGATCTTGGGTTTGAGTACAAATAGAGTCAACTAAATAAGTGACTAAAATGGGTAGGAATCACTAGTAAAATGTTTAATATTGAATAAAGAACTGATGTTTAATTGCGAGAATGGTAAACTAAATAAGCGACTGAAATTGGTAAAAATTGCAAGTGGAATGTTAGATATTTAAGTAAGAACTTGTATGTGAATGCGCGAATGTTATTCTGAATACGCGACTGATATAAGAAAGTAATGGCAGTGAATTGTCAGTTATTTAAGAAGGTAATTAGAATGCATGCGGGCATGGTTTGCTGCATAAGCAAAATATATCGTTTAAGAATTGCCTGTGGGAAGTTAGATATTTAATTATAAAACTTGTGTTTGACGGTACGAATGACAATCTACATAAGTGACTGATATCAGTAAGAATTACCGTCGAAATAAAGAATATTATATACTGAATTTGGGTTTGAGTGCGGTAATTGTATACTAAATAAGCGACTGCTATCTGTCAGAATTGCCAATGGATAGTCATATATTGAAGAAGGAACTTGGGGTTGGATGCCGGAATGATATACTGAATAAGTGACTGATTTCGGTAAGAATTGCCTGCGAAAACAAACATATTGAACGTAGAACTTGGGTTTGAATGCGGTAATCCTATACTTAAAAAGCGACTGATATCGGAATGAAATGCTGGTGGAAAAATAGATATTGGAGTAAGAAATATGTGTATGAGTGAGAAAAATGTATACTGAAATAGCGACTGATATTGGTAAGAATTGCTGGTGAAAAATATTAAAATATTGAAATTAAAACATGGGTTCAAGTGCAGGTATGGTACACTGAATAGGCGACTGATATCGGTAAGAATTGACATTAACCAGTTAGAAATTCAAGTAATAAATTTTGTTTGAGTGCACAAATGGTATAATGAATAAGCGACGGATATACGTAAAAATCCCCAATGGAAATAAAGATAATAAAGGTACGAACTTGGGTTTGAAAGCGGGGATGGTAAATTGAATAAGCGACTGATATCATTTAAAATTGCCAGTGGAAAAAAATTAGTTTGAATTTGGGATTGAATGCGAAAATGTTATACTGAATATGCGATTGATATCTGTCAGAATTGTCTGTGGAATGTAAGATATTGATGTAAGAACTTTGGTTTGAATGTCTGGTTGATATACTAAAAAGCGACTGATATCGGTAAGAATTGCCCGTGGAAATAAATATTAAAGTAAGAACTTGTTTTTTTGTGCGTGAATACTATACTGAGTAAAATATTGATATATGCACTAATTGCCGGGGGTAAGTGAGATATTTAAAAAAGAACTTTTCTTTGAGTGCGAAAATGATAAACTGAATACGCGACTGATATCAGAAAGAATTGTCCATGGATAGTCAGATAGAAAAGTTAGAACTTGGGTTTGCATGCGTTGATGGTTCAATGAATTAGCGAATGATATTGGTTTTAGGGAGGAAATGATATAATGAATAAGTGACTGATATCGGTTAGAATTGCAGTTACAAAGTGACATATTAAAGTGAGAACTTTTGTTTCAGTGCAAAAATGGTGTATTGAGTAAGCGTTTTAAATCGGTTAGAATTGACAGTAGAAAGACACATATTGAAGAAACAACTTGCGTTTGAATGCTTTAATGGTATACTCAGTATAAGACTGGGATTGGAAGAATTGTCAGTTAAAAGTTCAATAAAGAAGTAAGCACTTGGGTTTAAATGCCAAAATGCTTTACTGAATAAGCGACTGATATCGGTAAGAATTGCTAGTGGAAAGTAAGATATTGCATAAAGACCTTGGATTTGAGGGGGGAAATTAAAGACTGAATGTGCAATTGATATCGGTTAAAATTTTCGGTGGAAAGGTAGGTATTGAATAAAGAACTTGATTTTAAAATGCGGGAATGTACTTCTGAAAAAAGACTTATATAAGTAGGAATTGCTGGTTAAATGTAAGATATTAAAGTAAGAACTTGGGTTTTATTTTGGGGACGGAATACTGATTAAGCGACTGAAATCTGTATGAATTGCCGTGGGAATTAAAAATACTTAAGTAAGAACTTGGGTTTAAGTCCGGGAAAGTTTTACTGAATAAGCGACTGATATCGGCAAAAATTTTCCCTGTGGAAAGTACGATATTTAAGTAAAAACTGGGGTTTGAGGGCAAAAAAAGATACTGAATATGCAAAGGATATGGAAGTCAATTGCCGGGGGAAAGTAAATTTTGGAATAAAGAAATTTGGTTTGAATGCCGGGATGTTGTGCTAAATAAGCTACTGATATCGGTAAAAATACCCAAAATGTAAGATATTGAAGTAAGAACATGTATTTGAGTGGAAAAATGGTTAAATGAGTAAGTGACTGATAAGAATTGCAGGTGTAAAGTAAGATAAAAAAGCAAGAACATGGGTTTGAATTCGAAAAGGTTTATCTGACTAAATGACTGCTATCGGTAAACCTTGCCGATGGAAATTAAGATATTGAAATAAGTACTTGCGTTTAACGGCTGGAATGTTACACTGAATAAGATTGATTTCGGTATAAATTGCCAGTGGGAAGTAAGGTATTAAATTAAGAGCTTGGGTTTGAATGCCGGAATTTAATACTGTTTAAGCGACTGATATCGGTTAGAAAATCCGATAAAAAAGTTAGATATTGTATTAAGAACGAAGAAGGTAAAATGAATGAGCCACTGATATCGGTAAGAATTGCCGTTGAAAGGTAGATATTTAAGTGAGAACTTATGTTTTTAGTGCCGGAAAAGTATTCTGAATAAGAAACAAACATCGGTAAGAATAACCGGTAAAAATGTTAGATATTGAAGTAAGAACTTGGATTTGAGTGCAGAAATATTTTACTGAGTAAGAGACTGATATCGTTATGAATTGTCAGTTAAACGTTATATGTTGAGTTAATAACGTAGGTTTGATTGTGGTAAAGTTTTAATGGTAAGAACTGTCTGTGAAAATTAGGGTATAGAAGTAAAAACTTGGTTTAAATGCTTAAATGGTTTATTGAATAAGCAACTGATATCGGTAAGAATTGCCGGTAGAACGAAAGACATTTAATTTAGATATTGGGTTTGAGAACGGAAATGATAAACTGAATATGTAAATTATATCGGTATGATTTGAAGGTGAAAAGTTATGTATTGATTGAAGAACATGAGTTTGAATGCCGGAATTTTATACGGAAAAAACGACATAAAATAAGTTAGAATTGACGTTAAAATAGTAAGAAATTGAAGTAAAAATTAGGTTTTGAGTGCGGAGAAGGAAAACTGAATATATGACTGCTATCAGTAGGAATTACCGGTGGGAAGTTAGATATTGAAGTTTGATTTTTTGTTTAAATTTCGAAATGGTATACTGAAAAAATTGACTTATATCGGTAAGAATTGCCGGTGGAAAATAAGATATTGAATTAAAAGTTTGGGTTTTTAGGGTTTAAATGATACACTTAATATAATTGATTTCGGTATAAATTGTCAGTATGAAGTTAGGTATTAAATAAAGAATTTGTGTTTGAATGCCTGAATAATATACTGATTAAGCGACTGATATCTGTTAGAAAATCCAGTAAAAAGTTAGATATTGTAGTAAAAACGTAGGTTTGTTTGCGAAAAAGTTAAAATTAATGCGCGACTGATACGGTAAAAATTGCCGTTAGGAAGGTGTATAATTAAAGTAAGAACTTATGTTTCAGTTCGGTGATGGTATATTGAATAAGCGACTGATATCGGTGAGAATCGCTGGTGAAAAGTAAGATATTGAAATAGGATTATAAGGATGAATAAAGGAACTGTTACTGGCTAAGTGATTGATATCGTTAAAAGTTTCCATTGAATATTATATATTAATCAAAGAAATTGGGATTGAATGCTGGAATGTTATACTGAGTAAGCTTCAGATATTAAATAGCATTGCCGTCAGAAATGTGGATTTTGAAGTATAATATTGTGCTTGAGTGCAATAAAGTTATCTTGAATAAGCGACTAAAATGCATAAGAAATGCCAGTGGAAAGGAAGATATTTAAGTATAAACTGGGTTCTGAGGGCTAGAATGATAAACTGTATAAGCAAATGTTTTCTGTAATAATTAACGGTGGATAGTAGGATTTGAAGTAAGAACGAAAGTTTGGGTGCGGGAATTTTTTAGTGAGTAAGCGACTGATATCGGTAAGAACTGCAGTAGGAAATTTAAATATTCAGGGAAGAATTCATGTTTGAGTTCAAAAATGATCATCTGAATAAGCGATTGCAATAAGTAAGAATACCAGTGGAATGTATAATATTTAAGTAAGAACTTGTATTTGAGTTCGGGCATAGTAAACTGAATAAGCAACTGATATCTGTCAGAATTGCCAGTGGATATTAATATATTAAATTAACAACTTACTTTTGAATGCCGGAATTGTCCACCATTAAAAAGGCAAAAACCATCAGAACCCGCCTCGATCATCAACGGAACCTGACAATTATCGTCAAGGTTGCAAATTCGGAGGTAGCTGTAAAGTTTTTACCACGGTTTAGGTGGTTAACTCAGCGCTTCAGGATTTGCGTCGTCTAAGTGAGTAGAGTAGTTCAAGCAGCACTCATTAGAGAAGGGGATACTTTGACGGGGGGATCGTAGACAGCCTTGAGAGTGGCGAAGTTGTTGGTCTATTCTTTGCGATCCGCAAACCTTTTCATCTCCTGTGTCTTGAGGGTCGTTTAGTCGTCCTTTATTTCCTGCAATCCCCAGCTGCTCAAGACGGCAACTTCGATAGAAGAATGTGGTCAGTGTAGGCTACCTGCCGCCAACTACGCTATTCAACGCCCATTAAAAAAAACAATTTCATAGACTGACCATGCGCTAATTTCCCGAAAGTCTTTTACTTAGAAAGCTTTATAGTCTGACGTTTAACGCTGTTTTTGTAATAGGATGCCGATAATCTTTTAAACACTGCACTTATCGTGCTAAAAAACTACAAACACTTCGGGTAAGGATTTCAAAAATACCGTATGCGTTTTACTCAGACAAAAGATACAACCTACTCAACTGTGAGGTCCAAATTTTGTCGAAAAGGGAGACCAATTCGGAACTAATTGAGACATCATTAAAGCTTCAAATACTTAACTTGAAAGTTAACTAACATACATGCACATATGTTCCTTCCACCTGTTGCTGCCACCTGCCGGGCTGTGATCTGCAGTTTTTGCTGTAAGCGTCCTTTAAAGATCAAGTCATTTTTGCCTGAGAAAGCAAGTATCAAGTTCATGTCCGCTGGGCCAGATAACATTTGTTCTAAAGTGCCAAACTTCACTTTTTGACATTCCCACCTTGCCATCTAAACCGTCATATCTCGAAAAACTCTAAACGTGTTTCAGAGCCAAAATATCAATAAACATTTGCAAAGAGGACAATCAATAACTGTTAAATAACCACGAAATGCCTATTCGAAAAAGAAGTAGTTATACTAGTTCAAAGAATCATGTATGGCACAAATGTTATACCGTCATTTAATTTGTTACTAGCTTAAAGATCAGACACCGTTTTTGCGATGTTTCACCTGCTGCTGTAGCAATATTTCGACATTACTTTTAAGAATTAGAGCCATAAGTATAAGTAAAATACCACCCTGATAAGATTAACTAA
>WEDG01014022.1:0-17315 GCA_017591395.1 Schistocephalus solidus
ATATATATATATTGCAGTTAGAAATGTTTTTGTGAAAGAGTCCAGGAGTTTGAGCATGACAGTTGCAGGATCATCCGTAGTGTAGGACTGCAGTACTTCTGTGCACTGCCTTGCTACATCGAGTGGTATGGATGTGAATAAAGAGATAATATCAAAGGAAACCATTGTCTCATCAGCGGAAACTGTGATTCCATCTACCTTTTTTAGAAACTATATAGTTCTCAATGGAAGTTTTACAGTTTCTCGTAAGTGGGCAGGACTGATGGAATAACCATTTAGAAATTTTTGTAGTTAGGCGCACTCGATTAATGACACTATCGATCGTATAGAAACTTCAGCTTTATGAACTTTTGTCAGTCCATAAATCTTAGCGATAGTTGGTTCCGGTGGTTTCAAGGATTTTGTAAGATCTCCTGACACTTGTTTCATTCCCGCTTAGACGTTTCCAGCAATTTATCGATATATGCCTTCTGATATTTGCAGGGTCTGTGGGAAGAGGCTTTGTAGGTTGATGTATCGGCTAACAATGACAGCATATTTTTATTGTAATTCGCTTTGTTCAAAATAGAGGTTTAGCATCCTTTCCTCGTGGGAGGATGTTAATGGTTTTTCCGGTTTTAAGAGTCTTCATAGCCTTCCTTTCTTTCTTCGTGGGATAGCATTGAAAAACTATTTCGGCGTTTTAGTGCTTGCACAGTGTTTTTTCGGATTATAAACTGTTCGTCCTCTGTGAGGTTTGTTGCTGCTATGATGGACTCCAAACTTGCAAGGAACTCCAGTTTCCACTGATGAGCTAATGGTTTCCTTTCCCGTTGTCTCTTTATCGACATCCAAACCACTCGATGTAGCGAGACGGTGCACAGAAGAAGTACTTTAGTCCTACATCATGGATGTTCCTGCAACTGCCTTGTTTTAACTCCAAGACTTATGCTTACGGATGAACTTTTCATTTTACCACCAATACTATCAACAAATAAAAGGGGCTCCATGGGGGTCACCTATATCTGACTTTTTGCCTAGATGACAATGCAGAAACTCGAGCATACAGCTCTTCCACTAGTTTACCCTTAATTGTGGCTACGATATGTGGATAATACCTTTTTATCGTAAAAGGAGCAAATGGAAGCGCTGCACAAACAAGCATTTAGACGGATCGTTAAATTGCTTTCGTAATTTTCTAAAGTCTCTTTTGGAGAAAAATTTTGGAACAGTAGAATAGACTGTATTTGAATTAAAAATCTTAAGCGGGATAAAAGCCTGATCTGTAAACCTCTGCAATAGCTCCTGGAAAAAGTTTTGGATCGTTAATTGAAAATATGCTATGCCAATCTAGGGTGCTTACGAAATTATTTATTTATTCCTGGTTTGTGCTTGCAAAGTCAAGTTTATTGAATTTTTACCTCAGACTATGTAGAAAAAGAGAGACGGGGAACAACAGTGAATTAGTGCGTTATCACATGTCAATAGATCACGATGGAATTTCATTGAGGGTGGAAGGTATTTGTAAAAATAAATCTAAAATGCTGTCATTTATATCACGGAAATAACCAGTTGGGACATGTTTGAAAATTCAAAAGTTTCGACCAATTCCGGAAGTTTTGGTGGAGAGTAATTTGCTCTGCCAGTCGACGTCTCGTCAGATTAAAAATCACATATGATTTCATTGTCAGAATAACGTGAAGGATTACATACATAGCCAATTACCGCTTTTTATGGTGCGGAAGGATGACTGAAACAAAGCATACATTTCCATGAGGATGAAGTGCTCAGCTCAAAGAGGAATATACAAACGTTGAGTTCATATAAAGAAGGCAACCACTGCCACGTTTTAGCGTTGGCTTCTCGATACAAAGTGAAATTCTATATAGCGAGTGTCGAATCGGAAATAAGAAAGCAAGCCCAGGATTCAGTTATACATAGCACATCTGGATCAAGCTTAAAAGCTACCGATATAAGCTCTGTCACCTTATTTACAACGGATCCCAAATTGAGTGAAACTAAACTGAGCGTATTCCTGAGCTGCAAGTTACGCTCATTCTTTTTATAAAAACGAAAGATTTGGTGGTGAAGACGAACACTGGAATGAAGAAACGAAAGTTGGGAGAAATTTATCTGGTCAACAATTTGTGAAAATGTTACTGTTAAAAAGAACTGCGATTATTGTACAATGGCATATTTGGATAAAAAAACGTGAAGGAAGGCTATATTGTGGCGAGTGCAAGATAGTGTGGCCAAAAATGAGATTTTGAGGGAATTTAGCATACATTGGTGGAAAAAGTGCATTTGAAAAAGGAATAAATGATTTCGAAAAACTGTAGACATCATGAGAAGACTAAATTATTTGGGGATATTTGACATATTTTTGTTGGGAAAAATGCTAACTTGAGCGTTCGTATTTGTTGTAAACATATCTCTCACAAGATCTTTTAAATGAGAATCCATGCTGAGCTGCATTAAGCAGGTTATTCTCTGTTAGGTGACGCATCCTCTTGTCTTTGATCAGAGGTCTCAAAGATCTTCGAGGCCGTGGAAGTGTATTGATTGCCTAAAAGTCGTCAAATGACGTCGATAATCCGTGTTTGGGCATGGACAGAATGTGCGATTTATTTCATAAAATACGGAAGGTTTCGCTTTCAAGAGCACGATTAAGTATCTTAAACAGAAGTGACGAAAATATATCACTTTTTTCAGCCTTTAGTACGCTGACCAGAAGACCATCTGGTCCAGGACTGTAACATTTTCGAAAACGCCGAATGGCTATGATCATGTCCCTGAGGGCAAAAAATATTGTTTTGAGAACAGTACCGGTTCAACCCTGGATGGTCGGAAAGGGAGTGACAAAATGTTCCCAAAATGTTATGGACAAGAAAGTATTGAAGCTATCAGCCGTCAACTTAGCATCAGCTGTGAGGTTTCCTAAGGCGTCTCGAAGTATTGGGTGCTGCGTTTTTTCCTGCGCTTTTACTGGTCGCGAAAAGATGTTCACAACATTTAACGAAGGTTTTTCGGCCCAGTTGACCTCATCGGCTAGTTATATTTCTTCAGACAGCCTCTTAGCCTGTTCAAAGATTAGTTGGATTAAGGGCAGGATGGATGTGTTGTTTTGTAGATGAAAAACGACGTGAGAGTCTACACAGTCTACGGCGGAAAGATAAAGGGCTATAGACTTCATCCTTGACAATAATTATTTTCTTACGGGGAACAAAACCAGAAATGAGTGGACATGGAACTTGGTACAGCCAATCATTACAAAAATTCAATCCAAACATAGAAAGTAGTTATTCCAATCGTGGGAAGTAAGATGGTCAGTAATTCCCCCATATTTGCTGATTGGAAATCATGGATAAAACTATATTTGTTGGAAAAACGTTTTGTCAGCCTCGAGTTCTAGTGTAGACTATGGCATTGCCAGAACTCCCAAGTGGGTCTAAAGGCGACACCGACAACGGCTGACAATCTCTACCGAAAATAAGATCAAGTTTGTTGGATCCTCGGTTGAGAAAATTAACTACCGTGTCCCACATGCCTATATATATGGCCTCAAGTAGGTCTTTGAAATTTGCAGGACCGGAAGGTGGAAAGTAATGAACTTCAGGAAGATTGAAATCACTTGCAATAAAGCAGTACTTGAGATTCGAGTCCACTATGGCGTGAAGTGACTGCGAGGGGCGGAGTTTGTAATCCTCGCTGGCATTGGTTTGGCGATAGACAAAACCAACGAGTAATATGTATTTATACGTTAGAACAACTCAGAGCCAACAGCTCTCTCCCCCCGCGGTAAATTTTCGATAGCGTTTGCATAGCATATATACAGCTTGATCTGCTGTGGCCCTCGTGTCGATCATTCCGAAATGTAGGTGTAACCTACAAAAGAGTGTTCGAATCGGTTACGCAGGTTGTTGCCCATATCTCTGCAAATTTAACAATGTGCGGTGGACGAAAACCAGAATCTGGAGAAGAGGCATTTTTGTTAGCAGAGATCTGACATCGAAAAATGAACAGTTAAAGGGGGCACGTTTTTGTTTCTGAGATGGGGCAGTTAGGCTGTCAGGAGTGACTGCCTTCAGCTAACGAAAATGCTCTTTTTCAATTGAACTATTTGTCCATCCCTTATTTGGAGATGTGCCCTCGCCATTGGTCCTTCGTCTTTCCAGTTCTATTATCATTTTTCCTTTTCATTCGCTCTTTCAGCCCGCATCCCGGCTGTAAAATTGTTCAGAATGCAGATTCCGTGTAGTCAATTTACTCTGAAGCATAATTTGTGCCTGTGCTTCATTTTTCAAGATGCTTTTAGGAGGTTGTGGTTGAGGATTTGAACCGGGTGCTGACGGAGCCTTCCATAATCTATATGTCTTGAGAATTTCGATAGACTCGCCGTCCGATAACAAAGCCTTTGCATACAATGGACGGATATCTAAGGCATGTTTACCTCGCTCCTTTGGAGCTATTGATACTGACTCTGGTCAGCTTTTATAATTACATTGTTGTTTTGACTAAACCGGGCGCCATTTTTCAGCTCAGATCTTTCAACTGAGTGAGTAATTGTATCGAGTTCACTTAGTCCAATAGGTGCAGATGAACCAGGTATTGGGTTGGCTGGAGCCAAATTCGTTAACCGCTTGGTATTCATAGACCATCTCCTCGTTTAGCTTTATAAGCTCACAAACCTCTTCCACATCGCGACTTTTTGGCACAGCGTCCAGCAGCGATGCGGCGCTGAGTTGTAAAAGCCAGATTATTGCTTATGCTGCCTGAGCTTCGTGATGATGGTGTGGAGCAAGGACTCGATTGGACACCCTTTCGAACTAGCAAACCGTCCTCTGGTTTACAGCGTTCGGTAGTCACGATATTTTTTATCTGAGGTGAAGGTATGCTTGAAGAGGCTTAACATGCATAAGAATCTCGTTTACCTTAGGTTTTGTACGGACAAGTGCTTTTTAACAGGTGCACGAGAAATAAGTTTTTAAAAGTTTCTATTTCTGCTTTAGATTGGGCTTGCTCCTGCTCCATCCCTAAGACTTTTCTAGAGGAGGCTGAAACACCCCATACAAGGTTTCGTCTTCGTAAACTGCATTAAATAAACTTACTAGACTGTTTACCCATTTAGCGGGGGTGAAGAATTATCAGAATAGCGGTAGCTGCACTTATTTCCTGCTTCTGTGTCAATTGTCTGATTGAAACTCCTGTCGGTATGGCTGGGTGATTAGAGGCGTCAGTAGTCGCTCCTACGCGATTTTGCAGTGCAGGTTCATTACAAGGCCGCGGACCAATTTTTCGTGGCAATAAATTTAGGGCACCTGCATTAAGCATACTTATGGGGATACAAAAAATGCATTTGATGTTAGAATCATCACCAAATTAACAGATTCGGTAACGATATTCAATAATATGACTATATAACGATGTAAACAAGGATATAAGAATATGAGGATATAACGACTCAGCCTTTGATTTGAGTCTCTTCCGCGACACAGAGCAGGTTTAGGTAGCTCTCTAGCCATACAGGACGCTTTTTCTGAGTGAAAATCGTCAGTGAACAGTTTTTGTCTATGAGTTGAGGAAGAAAATTCAAGAACATCCCCAAATCTTCGTTCATATTGTCCGATAAGTTGAGGTCCAGTCGATGTTGGTTAAATCTGCCCGCATTTCGTGAAATTTATCTCGTCAAACATTTCGCTTCCTTTTTCTATTTTCGGCAAAACGGAGAATAAGGAGTAACTCCACATTAGCACTAGGAACCGTATTGACGTTTTATTATCTCATTCTGCATTGCTACGGCAATATTAGCCTACTCTACCCCTCAGCAGTTTTTTCTGCTAACCTGTATTCGAAAATGGATGCCTATCAAACTCTGCCTACATTTTCATGGTCGGAGTTTTTTTCACTGCCTATTTTCTAGTTCACAATTAATTTCCAATCGTCAATAACTATTGCCCTACCAGAACAAACTCTGCTTACATTATTAAACACCTGTAAATTTATATGCACACATTGGCATAATTTTATTTCGTTACTAATGTTTGTTTCGAGAGTGCCTTTCTAAATTCTAAACTACATGATCACTTCGAGCAAGGGCATGGAACTGATCTCATCGATGCTGCAGGATGTTTCCACAAAAGCAGCTTGAGACACTTAGCCCTTTGTCCACCACGTGTTCTGGTTGGGAAAAGGACATGTTGTGTGAGGAGTTCCTTCCGTTTTGTGCCGAAAAGAGCTAATCAAAAGCTGCTGGGGGTGATGATTGAATACTTCTCCAGTTTATACTTGTTGCATTGAAGTCACCCAAAATCATGGCATTAGTTCACTGAAGAACTTCTCCAATTGCTCCAAGAGATTGGCGTCTGCGACTCGTTCTGCCCGAGGTGACGGACAGACACTTTAATTATCAAGTCATGAAGAGCCAAGATCCTTGATGGTAAACCATATGGCTTCTGTGCTGCACAAAATCTTTGTCTTCTTGTCGGACACTATTAGGAAATTTTTCAGCGGCACAATTATGCCACCACCCTGCCACTTTTTCTCTGTCCCTCCGATATATTTGGAATCCAGACAATGTTATTTTGCCACCTCGAATACTGCTGCGCAGTCAGATTTCGGTAAATGCTACCGTATCTGGAGATACTTCGGTAAAAAAATTTAACTCATCAAGTTTAGATACACGGCTTTGGGCATTTGTGTACAAGCATTTCAATTTTGCGCCAGCCAAACTTCCGGTTGCGTTTGTCAATGTTTTTGGCCTAACTGCGTTCCGGCGGAAGTCAATAACGCAGATCTGTTCAGTTATTGAATGGTTTTTGTTAACTTTGGTTTCTTCAGTCAGAACAACGGACATTAATAACTTAGTTCTTCTTTATCTTTGGGAATTAGTTCTTTTGTCTCTTTGGGTGCTCTGTTAATTTTCTATTATACGATGCCTCCCCACCAAATTGTATACTAGCTGGGAGTTTATAGGTCTAGATTCGAATTTAGAGACCATGAATTCAAAGCCCTAAATGGGGATGCGATTAGCCGACATGTTTGTTTTACTCAATATTTGAAGCGCGTACTTTAACACTATAAGCACGCCCCTTCGCGATGGCTAAAAGCAAGAACCATAGTTCCCACCATCAGAGTAATTATCTTTATTTTTCATGTATTCTTTTCGCAGATCGCAAACAAACACAGGAACGGTATATACAAGCCCAAGAAGCAGCGATACCCCTTCCTTGAGTGGCGTAAGTTGATAGTTTATTCAGCCATTTTCGGTTCATTATCTAGGTCGATCCGAAATTCTTGAGGAATATGCGTTTCGCAAAGAAGCATAACAAACGTTCCAAGAAAATGTGATTGATCAATAAAGACGTGGTCTGAATTCGATGTTTTTTGTTCTCGTATACTCTGGTCTTTTTCAAGTCCACTTGATCGTCACTCGTCTATTATTATGGCTACTAAACCCTTGTTGCTTAGCCATACCATACACAATATCCACACAAGCTTGTACGTCCTGTCTTATTACGAGCCGCCGGATTCCACCCGCATTGTATTTCTTAATATGAGCAGTCCGGAATGCCTCACGACCAGCCATATCACTCAGATCATTATTTATGCTTGGACTCTTGTTTACGTTTGTGTGCTTGGTCGCATCGGTGAGCTGCAGTGTTTCGAACTTTAATCGGCTGACAAGAATACGTGATCGGTGGTTCAGTTGCGCATCAAGACCGTGGCGCCTGAATATCCTTCTGGAGTGCCTAGTTCCAGACACCATTTGGAAGATGGTGACCCGCAGATTAAAATGGTTTTGCCGTAACTTCTTCTAGAGTTCTTGATGACAGCGCTGGCAGTAGCTATTTGGACACTGAGCAACAATGTCAGGGTATTGGCTCCATCGATCCCCTCGGCATCCATGAAAATGTGTTACGTTGGCTAGAACGTGGAGCCGTAGAGCAGAGCTTTGAAATCTGGTGTTTAATTTCCAAAGGAATGAAAACAAATAGATGGCCCGTTAAGGATGGCGACATTATGGCACAAGTCGCGGAAGATGTCGTGTCTCGCGTGGACGACCCTGTCGTTGTGCTCTGTGGACGGGCCCGCTCTTTCTGGAAATTAAAGGACGCCCTTGCCAGTAAATTGATCACTCACCTGCACTCAACCATCAACATCAGTTCATTTGGTGTGGTAGTTTGACTATCCACTTTACTTATAACCACCTCTGCTGCTGCTACTATTACGAGCACAGGCCCGTATACGATTGTGCCGTTTTAGAATTAGTAATCCATAGTATGATCACGTGTTTAGCGCATGGTGTCGAGGTTCTGGTGGTTACTGATTGTTCAGACATTGTGACGTGCTTTCATCACGAGACTCGCGTAAACAACTTACAATTTACGCATCTTTCTTTTTTGTAATCACTCCAGGTTTAGGGACCAGCGAACATACAGTGACGTTTGAAGATCTAGTGTAAAGTGGTGGACATGTTCCGCGGTTACTGTCTGTTTTGGCTGTAGCAAGTTTCGTACCGCTGTTTTGTCCCGTGTCTATTCTTACCATTTCAATTATTCAGCGGTTGTTCTCCACGCCTGCTCTATTTCTGAGGTCGCTGGAGTTCTTAATACGCCTAACCAACGCCATATGGTAAAGGATGTATCATCTTATTGGAACTCAGCTATATCGCGTTGCTAAATGAGTATAGATTTTTTTCCTGTAGTCCTGTAGAGAACCTCGCATGAATAGGTTTTAACAACATTGCAGAACGCTGTACCGTCGATGGATCTTTAGAAAGAAATTTTGGTACAAGAATACAAGCCGCGCTGCCTCACGTCAGTAGATCCAATTATTGTCTGTCCCACGTGCTCTACCTTTGCGGCGGACACTGTGATGGCGAATTTTTGACAGTTTTTTAGGAGTTAGCAATATTACTCTGAGGACTGAAGTCTACGGGGTGTTCTGATCCGAGGTATCTGGGTGTTTCCGCGATAAGGTTCGGGGGTTTATGGTCTATACTACGCCGTCCCCCTCCTTTTATTATGATTTTGGATTCACTAGTGCCGAATGCCAGTCCGCATAAACTGCTGCGTCCATCCCAACTGTTTGACGGCCTATGTTATCCTTATCTCCTTTCATTGAGGTTTCTACAAACTTAAGAGGTTGATCGGTACCGGTGCGTCTGTTTGCTTCAAAACCGCAGTATTGTAACTAATCCCTTAGAGAGAACTGTTAATGGTGCTCTCTCCTGGTTTTGGCATTGGAAACACCTTGCCATTATTGCAGCTTTCGCTATCTCTGAATGCTCGTGTTTTTAGAGATATCGTTGAAATTTGTGGAAGGTACTTCGAGAAGTTTTCCACCATGGCCCATAAGTGTCGGTCTCTCCAAAATTACCAGCATGAAATCGTCGGCCCCGCAACTTCAGGAGAATTATCCAATTTTGCATTAAAAGAAAAATCTGCTCGAAGCCTTCTTGTGGTTTACGTGTCTTCGTGTTTAAAGGTTTGAGAAGAACCTATGTTATGGTCAAAGGAAGAAAGAGCTGGGATGGCGAGTAAATCGACCAGCATGAGTCGCTCATCGCAGCATAAACAACTGGCAAAATTTATGCTTCGCTGTTGATAAGGTAGAATTTTTTGACTAGGCTTGCACTGCCATTAGTAATCTGGCTTCAACCTAGTTTCCACATGGTGGCGTGTGGTCTTTCGATTACGAAACCTCCGGATCACCTGCTTCCTGTGGCCGCATACTGATTTCATGTTCATGATACGTCGGTGGGGCAAATTGGCTTCGATCTTTTCAAAATACTATTAATTACATTTAAAGGAAATCACAATTTAGGAGCAATTTGCGATTTTTACTCGAACATACGCTTATCCTAGTCGCCCTCCAGCGTAGCCTGGGAACTTTGCGCACATTTAAAAATGCAGGTCTTAGTTATTTACTCAACATATGTGATATGGCAAGCGGGAGTTCATCGCCAATTAAAGCCACCATTCAACTGAATTTGGACCAGGTAGAGAGACAGTCTGTAGAAGGATACCTCCGATAAGGACGATGGAGACTGAAATGGTAATTTCGGGCTTATTGGCCCTCATCAGCCAGCCATACACAGTCCAAATTTGACCACTCCTTATGCCCTACGCGTTTTGTTTGTTACTAATTAACAATCGAATCTTTCGGTCACGGTCGCCATGCAACCGCTTATGGGGGCTCTAGACCGAATCTGGGAAGCACAGCGGAATGAACGAGTTCGGTTACCGACTATGGGAACCCATCCACCATTGTTGATATACCCAGAAGCAACGGACAGGACAACGGGCCAGTGGTTTAATGTTAAGAGCATTGGACTCTAACCAATAGGTCGCGGGTTCATCCCTTCTGGGTTGCAAATCCTGGGGTTGGGTATGACTTGATGAGGACGGCTAGAATTCCCTAAATTGCCACTTTAGTCTCCCGTGTGTTTGTGGAAATTGCTATTTTGCACTAACATATCTATGCTGCTGGCTATTCGTTGGCAGATTAGAAATATTATATGATGGAATCTCCATTCCAGTTTCCCTGGGTGTGTCTGTATTTTGAAAGGAGAGAGCAAGACCTGCCGATGACTGAACTTAAAGTAGTTTAATGCTCTTGGAAGTTCATGCGTGCCTCACGGTGACCCTAATCGGTCAACTATGAAGGTTGATGTGAGCAGGACGTGGCGTATGGAAGTACTGCTGCTTATATTGACAAGAGGGTGGGTGGGTGGGCCGTTGAAGAGCGCTAGTAGGACTTGCGCACCACTCGAAGAATATGTCTTCTGATTGGCTGCGAATGTTAAACGGGAAAATTAAGCGAATCATTCAGAATTGCGCAGTTATTTGGGATAAATAGAGTTTATAATGTGCATAAAGCCGAATGCTTTGTCGCGGCTGCCTAAGAACTAGGCGAGGTGTTAGTCGCCACGATCGTCAAAGCCAGTTCCGAACAGTAAGAGAAGTGGAATGCCAGGTGTGAGCATGTTACATTCTCTACCGAGAAAAGGTTGGAAGAAGTTGGTGGCCAGACGAGGGTGGGTCCGGTGCCGTGAGGGTGGCGTCCCGAATACCAGTCGGTATTCGCCTTGAGTGCGAGCATGCCCTCAGTCGGTCGTGAAGAAAATTGACTGGCTTGAAAAAGCTGTAATTGGCTGAAAACCTTACTGCCACTGATGCAAGTACTCACGAAAGGTACAGCGTTACGTCAGGCACCCTGGAGTAATCCCCCTCACAGTTGTAAGTTATAGACGTGAAAAATATCGGTTTCAAGAAAACTGGGTCACGCAACTTTTTGCGCTTATTGAATATGTCCAAAAATATCAGCTGTTTATTATCGGCACAAACACCATAAAGCTAGGGGCGGAGCGTTAATGGGCTCTGGGAATGGACTCTGAGGTAATGCAATTGAAGCAGATTCTGTCGTTTTTAGACAACAGTATAACCGAAACTTGTTTGGGTCGGTTCAAAAGTGCTCACTTGAGGATTCTTCCGCTTAGTACCGCATCATTGATGCAGCAAATCTACATCAAACCAATGGGGTTCTGGACGACTTTGGTACGAAGGAACGCTGGCTTAAAAAGTTATTGGAAAAAGGCCTATTGAAATTGCCCTTCGCAGCCAATGAAGGTAGCTTAATTAGTGCTATCCCTACGATCAATGCAATTTGAGTTTGAGGACGATTACCGATCGCGCTAGGGGAGTGTGATTGACTCCACTGGCTCGCTAGAGCCCTTGGAGACGGGCACAGCCACCCTGCAGTATATGTAGGAGAGAATACCAAAAACAAGGGACACGCAGCTGACAATATCTGGCTTTTTTGCCGCCATCAGCCAGTCATACGCAACTCCGACGTGAGACTTGGAATTTGAACCCCGACTCTCTGGTTATTGATGACGATCGCGTTATAATTAAAGCCATCAAAGACACTCTGCTCACTAGAGTTTTATAAATTTGGGATTGGCGATGTCAAATGTGAACGACAAGAAACAAAAGAGATAACTTTTTCAGTTCAGTTTTATTAAGGGTAAGATAGGCCAACGCTTTTGAGCTCCCTATTAGTTATACAGTGGCTAAGAAAACATCGATACATAAGGACCATTGAAAAGACGTTTCCATAATGACATGGGAATAACAAGCAGCCGTCGGCTAGTCGACAAAATGCACTTAAAATAATACTAGATTATTATGAGTAGTATGATAAGATACAATTTAAATAAGAGACTTGATAAGCGTAGATTTTGCGCTTAAAGGATTTCATGGTAGTAGAGTGAAAAACATCCGCGGGCAGAACGTTCCACGCTGCAACCACTCTGTTGCATCCATCGAACATTGCTTTACCTGTGCGTAGTTTTAAAGGGTGACCTCACAAGGTGGGCATTTTAGTCTGAGTGAAAAAATAATTGGGAATAAAGCAAAAGTCCAGGCCATTAGTAATGCGAAATGTTAGTATGAGATCACCTCGTAGCTGCCGGTAGGAAAGAGGAAATAGGTTGAGGATCGATAGTCTGTTTTTATAAGTTAGCGATCACAGGCCTTTAGTCATTTTTGTGACCCGCCTCCCTACGTTTTCTAAGATGGTACTATCCTTGCCAGTCCCAGGCCTCCATGCCTGTATGGCATATTCTAGGTGCGGCCGCACGAAGCTTCAAAATATTTTGGAGAAATTTTCTTTTTCAAATCCCATAAAGGTGGGCCTGATGAGTTGCAATACAGACATGGCTGACTTGGCCACCCTCGTGCAGTTCAGTGTTAGTTTGAGTGACGATGTACTCCACTGCAATGGTGTACAATTTAGAAAGTAAATTCTCGGGCTGGAGGCTACACAGTAGCCAATTTGAAGTAAATTGCACTTACTAACATTGAACGGCATAAGCCAGCGCTTTGACCAGTCCTCGAGCCTGTTCAAGTTCAGTTGCAGTTGTTCTTCGTCTGCCGTATTGTCAACAACTTTCCATAGTTTTGTCGTCAGCGAATAGGAGGACATTACATTCAAGGTCCCTGGCACAGTCATTGATAAAAACAAGAAATAATATGGGGCCTAAACTGAGCCCTGTGGGACGCCACTCATCACGGTTACTTCTGAGGACTGCTGGCGTCCAACTTGTACTCTTTGAGATCGTCCAATCAACAAGTACTGGATCCATACAAGGAGGCTTCCAGGAACTCCTAAGCTGCGCAATTTATGCAGGAGACGTTGGTGAGGACCGCTGTCGAAGGCCATTTGGAAGACGATGTAGATGGCATACACCGTTTTTCATCGTCGCGTCCTATGGTCCAGCGTTCAAGTGAGAAGAGTAGGTTCGCAAGACAAGACTTTCCACTGCAAAAACTATGTTGGGCATTGGAGAGGAGGTGATTCTGCTCAAGGAACTGCATCAACGCTTTCTTGAATATTTTCTCCATGATATTACAACAGATTGAGGTAAGGCTCACCGGTTATTGGCAGACGCTCGGCTTTCATTCTCGAATAAAGGAGTGATGGTTGTGGTGTTCCAATAGGAGGGTTGACACCTCATAGTAAACGATGCCTGAAAGAGTAAGGCTAACCGTTTGGCCATTTAAGAAGTTAGATCCTTCAACAGATGGGCTGGGATTGCATCGGGGCCTGGAGTAGTCGACTCTTTCAGGTTTAGCAACTCTTTCTGTATGATTTCTTCGGTGAAGCAGACTGTTTCCATAGTAGAACTTACCGAGTCTTCAAAAGTGGGTAGACAAAATTCAGGTTCTGTTTTCACGACGTACCGGAAGAACTGAGAAAGATGTTCTGCCTTATCCTTGTCCTCTGAGATTTCCGCACCCTCAGCAGTCCGCAATATTGGGATTGGATCCTTGTTTCGCGTGCTCCGCCTTAGGTAACTGTAAAGGACTTTGGGATTAATCACTGTTCAACAGACCCTCTTCGAAGACTCCTCGATCTCTGGCAATGAGAATTTTGACTCGGTTTCTTTGCAACTTGTAGCCATTGAAGGATTCCAGTGTCTTATCAATGCAGGATCTTTTCCATAGTTTCGTCTTCTTGTTAACTTTCTTCTTTAAGGATGGATTCAACCAGTGAGGTCTGTTTATTAGCCTTCTTTGCATGATTGGGCAGTGCTTAGAAATGAGTTTAAGGGATAAATCTTTGAATTGGCCCCAATTACTACGCCAAATATTTGGTCGGATATCAAGTGATTGAGCTGGCCAAGAGAATAATGTTTATTTCCACATGAGAACCACATGATCGCTTTTTGCTAAAGGAGGAAGACAATTCACAACGTCGATGCTGTCAGGTGAACTAGTGAACGCGAGTTCGAGGATGTTCATCTGCTGACCCTTGCGGACTCTCGTCGGAAGCAAGACGTGTTGGGTAAGAAGTAAATTGTCAGTTGTACACAGAAGCTGATGGTTAAATGTTGTTTTAAAGCAGTTGGTGGAGACGGAGTTCCAGTCAATGTTATGTGCATTAAAGTCCCCAATAATGAGAATATTCGGCTGCGTAGCAAATACCTTGAGCTCATCCACTATCATTTTCATGGTCCTTTCCGGGGGTCGTTACACCGTTAGTATATCAAAGCTTTGAGAACCCGTTGCTCTTACGGTCAACTATACTGCTTTCGTAAAAGTCAACTTTGAAGTTTTTCTGAAACATGCAAGCCATTCTTTACATATGTTGCAATGCCTCCACCCCTTCGATTTTCTCTGTCTCTGAGAAACAGTTGGAATCCAGAAAATGAAAGCTCCGTGTCGCCAACCAGTTCCTTCAACCAGGTTTCTGTCATTGAGATAACGTCTGGGAGCAAGTCACAAATATGGATTCTCAGTTAATCCATTTTTCAGGAGGCTTTGTGCGTCGGTGTACATGAATGAAAGCTTTGAGTTCAGGTGAGATCCGTTTTTAGCCCCGACCCAGTCTACTAGAGTAACTGTGTGGTCATACGAACCGGTTTGATCCATAGTGGGGTTGAGGGTCGTTTTAATATCTGATATTTGTTGATTATCAGGTTCTGTTCTCTGTTGATGCTTCGTGTTCTCAATTCCAGGACGAGTTCGAGACACTTTATTCTTTCGGCGGGGGCGTAATCCGGCTGAAAAAAAAACACCCTTGTGCGAATGCTTCAGTCGAAAATGCCAGGAGACGATTAATTTCGCTTGTTTATTGCCACCGAGGACGAATTTTAGAGGTCGTGATCGTGTCTGTGGGGTGACCTTCAAATGCCTTCCAAGACCAAAGGCCTTAAGGATGATTATTTCCTCCAATGGTTGCAGCATTTATTTAATGAGTTCCTGAAATTGCTCTAAATCGGTGGCGATTTATTCCTTGGAGGTGTTAGCGGAGGACTCTAAGAGACCCTGGATTATGACGCATTCACGCTTACCGGGCACTCCAATATTTCCAGCAGCACGATAATCATCCGCTGATACTCTAGCTCTGTCGCAGTGGACTGGCGAAGAGGATACGGCTGCGCTATTGGTGCGTTTTTCCTTTGTGCAACTCGTTTGCTGTTGTAGGTAAGGCGTCATGGCTGATTGCGTATTGTGCTCTATCAAAAGGATCTTCACTAATAGTGCTCCGCAATGGAGTACTTGACCTTTTCGAGGTTGAAGCTTTCTTAACTGGGGCTTCAACTCTGTGGGTTACGGGAATGCGTAATGCATCTAATTCCACCCAGTCACTGCAATATGGCGTGCACCGCTTGACTTCACCTCCTAAAGTTAGCCTCCAAAATGCGCATTCTGGCTGAGGGCTGTCTGAATCGATCGTTATCTGTTGCATTTCTTTACTTCTTCTGTCGGTATACCTTTATTACTTTCATTTTGCACTTGCATTTGCTTGACGGGCGAGTCTTGCACATGCCCTTTCGGACTCTGGTGACCTTTTACTGTGATAGCACAAGCGGTTTTCTTCATATTCTTTTGCGATTCACGAAGTGCTATTGGACTTTTGTTTGCAGATGTCTTACCAATCAATTTTCCTCCTTTCTGGTGATTCCTTCTGCTGGATAGCCTGCTTTTCTTCGAGAGTAAATGTTTGCATGGTTAAAGCCGGCTGATCCTTTGAAGCAAGAGCCCCGTGGATGATTTCCTTCAATTTCTACTTTACTTCTTCCTCAAGCTGCTTCCAACTTAGAGACTTTAACTTGAAAATCCATTGGGCGAGCTTTTCTACATAAGTATCTTGTAGAGCCTTTTAGTAGGCTTTAGAGCGAGCGCCTGCGGACGCGCGGACGTGGTGCAATGGTTAGCACGGAGGTTTACTGCTTGCGAGGTCCCGGTTCAAAGTCAGGGCGCGCGTAACTTTGGCATTGAAGTGGTGACTTAGACGCTTGGCTGCCGCGGTTCTGTACGCTGAGATGACGTCCGCCTCTGTTTAGCTGCCCAGGTTCGATTCCGGCTCTCGGCGGGCGTTCGGTACAAGTTCCAATGACATTTTTACGACTACGATTATGAGTAAATAAAGTTTTAACGTTTTTAAAGGGTAAAACGACTTTTTAAATCGGATAAACGATATGCGGATTCCTGCTCTCTTTGATGTTAGGAATCTCGGTGCTGTTGTGAGAGGCGGTCAGAAGAAGATCTGATTTCTCGGAAGTCCGGTATACATTGTGGGTGAACGTGTTGCAATAGAATCACATTCGTAAGCTCCACAAGTTGTGAGGGCGTTTAGTAGACAGATATCCCGTTAAAGGTAAATTTCTGGACGGTCGGATATATTTCAAACCAAGTTCAAACTTGCCACCTTGTTTTATTTTCTAAGATACTGTCGACTGAACGGGCATACAATATCCTGGCTATCTGTGCTTAAAGACAAATAGCAGAACATGCATTTCTGAGGAATGAAGTCTAAGTTTGTTGAGCTCAAACCGAGATGATCGGGGCAAAGATATTAACTAGCATCCTAATCTTGTCCTGTAGTAAACGGCTAATGGCCGTATTGAAGGAGCTGATGTAGAGCAGCATAGTCACCCAGAGCTTATGTGATATGTATTTGAACTGCACCTCCTAGCATGATTATCTGACTCCGAATTTGAACGGTTAAGCAGATTGGGCACGTGCTCGCCTGCAGCATTATTTCCTTTGGGCTGAGTTTCACGAGACATTGGGGAATAGTTTTCGCTTTTCTATGCCAAAATATCAGCCGTTTCGGAGACATTCGGATGAAAATTGCTGCTGATCGACGTACAAGTAAACTGCACAAATGCATGTCAGTTTTTAAATTAAAAGGATGATTCGCATAAAAGCTAGATGAGACTGAAAAGACGCTGTAGCAAATTGATTCGTGTACGTTGGTTTGAAAAGAAATCCTGCTGGATTACTGATCCTTTTAGTGAGGCTGCGAAGTTAGGTGAATGAAGT
>WEDG01014023.1:0-23504 GCA_017591395.1 Schistocephalus solidus
ACACTGCCAGCAGTGTCGAAGAACTTAGTGCATTGGTGTACATGAATGTTAGTTTTTCGGTTTGCACGGGAAGTGCTTACAGTCGGGCGCGAGGCCCGCCCTTTACCGGGTCAACTGCATGGTCTTCCGGAACAGACGATGGATCACTTGGTTGTTTTAAATAACCAAATTTTGTTCCCCTTCGTTGAGCCACTGTCTCAGTTCGGTGACAAGTTGATGACGTTTTTTCCGTTCCACAGGTGAGAAGGTCTGTTTAAAAATCCAGTGTTTGTGTTTTTTTTTAACTTAATGCGCCTAGACAGAAAAAGCCTGGCGGAGTTTTAGCCATATTGATCGGTGAAGGTGAAAATTCTAGAAATATCCAGGTAAGACATTTCGTGCCTGCTGGTCACATTTTCCGAAACAAGAAAATTTTCGATAGTAATTAAAAGAGGAAGGTGCTTCCAAAGCTTCAATTGTTCAATTTGCTGGATGATCTCGGATTAAAAAGTAAAGTATTGAAAGTTTTAGATGTTCGAGCATCGCAGACCAAAATAAACAGCGTACAAAAATAACACTTTGCGCAGTTGGCCACAATTAAAGGGCAAAA
This sequence comes from Schistocephalus solidus, assembly GCA_017591395.1. Taxonomy (NCBI): domain Eukaryota; kingdom Metazoa; phylum Platyhelminthes; class Cestoda; order Diphyllobothriidea; family Diphyllobothriidae; genus Schistocephalus; species Schistocephalus solidus. Next base: position 590 of record WEDG01014023.1, read on the forward strand.
TATTGAAAAATAAAAAATCAAGGATTTTCTGTTTATTTTATCCGAAAATTCGTGACTTTCCAAGCAAAACTACTTTTTTTATCAATTCTCACCCCTTGTCCATCCAAAACAAATACAGGGGTTATGCCGAATCGATTCAATGAGTGGTTCTTCAGTTACTTATTTCTTTGTAACAGAATGCATCCGCAGATCAGCTATCAGTCAGGTAAAATAGGAATGTCGGGATGATGATTTCCCACTGTACTGCATAACTCCTTTTCGTAAATCGACAAAGCGTAGATGCGGCAGAATCACATTGAAATGTAGAGTGCCAAAACATGTCCCCCAGTCAGCGCATCCTGGTCATGAATACAACTATGAATACTCAAATACACACAAACGCTCTCTGCGCACAGAATACCCTGGCACTTATTGATAATCACTATTATAACATCGACACACTTCCGTTATCCATCTCTCTTTATTCCCGACACTCCTAAGCCCAAATGACGCATCCGTATCAACTTGTAATACTGCGGTATAGTGACCTCTTTTCCGTAGCACTGCAATAAGTTGCAATATAATTTCCCTTTCTCCAGATTTAATCACTTAATTTAACAATATGACTTCCATCATGCACTTGCTTACCATAAAGCGTGTGCTTTACGGCACTACTGATTCTACGTCAGTTCCCAATCCATCAGCCTGTTTTGGTTTGAGCATTCACATTTATATGCTAGATTCTTCAAAAACCCTTCAGTTGGTTTGGTCTGCCCACTCCACTGAGCCCCCACATGGTAAAATTTAGTGAACTGTGTTTATTAATCGGTGACCCCAAGGGGCTCACATCAATATTTCTTCAGTTGGCTTCGTTGCTATTGCAATTGGATAAAACAGCTTACTCCGACTCATCCCACTGCAACGCCAGATTTTTTTATATTTTTAGATCACGATGATTAAGCGTTGGCGACACACTTGGTCTGACAGGTTCTTCATTGGGTTTCCATCCTGTAGGTGCTAACCATGCAGCGCCGACTTTAATGGTTCTATGGTATTGTCTACACCCGATTCAGTCAGTTTCCGTTTCATGCTAATAGGCAGAAAGCATATTTGCCTGTTGTATACAGGTTATTTCTATGTATACAATACGTAAAATGTTTCGTTACGCTTTCCTTTGAATAGTTTTTTTGTTTATGATCACTTTTCTTTATGGTGCTGCACCAGATATACTGGGAGTACAAGTGGAAGAAATACCGTCTTTTGCCTTCCTCTGATCTACGGCACATAGATCAAACCATTGCATGTATCTTATCTCATTTTTGCATAAATTAAGCCTATTTTCAGTGCTCGTCATATTTTGCACCTGTCGCATATGAATATAAATCCATCCGTGTGTTGCTTCAATAGTTCTTGCCGCATCAGCCACCCTGCACCGGTATTTTATGAAATTTGGGAATTCTGCTGAATGACAGCTTTTTTTATCACCTCCTCTGAAGTTTAAAAACTCTGTTAGTTCGTTTTTGGCAGACAGCCTTTCCGAGGGTTAATTCATTTTTTGTCACCTTCTGCCATTAGTCTACAATTGGTACAATTAAAACTTATGCACTGCCAATTGCTCGCTTAACAAACAGTTTCCTAACACTTAGTTTTCTTTGCATGTATACTCATCAAAATTTCTCTACATTTTATGATAACATTACTGAAAAACATAAGGCTTTGGAGCTCAAAAAACGTATTTTGATAAAAATAATAGTGCATTTATGAAAATTCGTTAACTTTCATTAGGTAGAGTATTGATAGGTCCATGTATATACATATATACTCACATGCTTAAACGGTCTTACTGTTTTATAGTTTTTTAATCTATAATTTACTTTGCTTCTGCAATATGCACGTTCAGCTGCTGAGTCCTCAGTCAATTGTCCAAGTTCGCCGTTTGAGATGCGCTAGCCATCGCATCATTTACTGCCTAGTGCTATATTTTCAGTGGCTTTTTGCCAATTAACTTTCAATTTAATGAGATTTTCTTTTGTTTCCTTTTATAATTCCCGCGGTGGTTCTTGTTGCTATATGTCATCTTTTAATTATATATTTTACAAAATGTACTCATTCTCCATGGTTTATTTTTCAAACATCTAATATTATCCGCTGTAATGTTCGCAGCCTTACAACCTCTATTACCACCGGTTACCTATAACACTTGCCTGGGGTTTCTGATTTCTTTGATGTGCTTCATACCCTACCGTTACCACCATTCTATGCAGATTAATATGATTGTATTTAGTACTTCCAAACTGGTGTCCTAAGCATACAGTTGAATTGCGATTTCATAAATGCGAAAACTGGAGTTTAATTTGCATCCAGTGGATTTATATTTTTTGTTAATTCAGGTGCCAGTGTGCAAAGTTAACTCATTTAAAACTTATGAAATCAAATCAACAAGTGTGATGGAATGTTATCCGTCTTTTGTTTTCGGCTCGTTCCCCTAGAAAATATTGTTTCTGTAATACAGAAATGAAATCACAAATGACTTCACACGTACGACATAAATGCTTAGTTTGTGGGCTGTACTGATCTGAGGATCAGAAGACCTTAATTGCAATATGATACGAGATCCATTAGGCTAGTAGTTCGAAGATTCCTTATCTCTACGAAATATGGATGGAATGCTTTCACAACTCAGGATGTGCAGCCGAGAAACTGTGCGTATTTTATAACAAAAATAGTATTTTCATTGAGAAAAAAAGTATTTAAGCTCCCTTACCATCTTATTCAGTCTCGGCTGCGAACGCAACTTAGCTTACTCTGGAATATTTCCTTGTAGGTGGACAGTGTCATCATTGCCTCTTGCAAATATATTTTGAAATTGCTTGGAGAATCAAAATACAACTGCCTCAGCCACTTGAAACATCAACGTTGTAACTTCAAGTCATACCAGATAAATTGTAATTCAGTCCATCTTGTCTAAAAAATACCCGCTTTATATGGGAAGGTATGCAAGCCGTTTCGACCGAAACCATCCTTTTATCTTCTTATGTACATTAAGCAGTTTATGATAAAAAAACGTTGGTTTCTGCAATTAATGCATGTAAGGTCAGGCTTGATACACATGGACAACGCAATGGGTAGAGAAATAAAGGAAAAGTATTTGTTATGCACATAAAAGTAACATTTTAAGATACTTTTCTTAGAAGTGTTTTTTTTTCTTTGAAATATTATATAGGATCTCATATTTCAGCGATTTAAAAAGAAAAATACATTATGTAGATGAACGATACTGCTAACTGATGATCGTATATGCCATGCAGCTTTAATGGTGTAAACCTATGACGAAATACGTGATTTAAAATGGAGGTAAAATTCGTTTATTTCAATCACCACATAGGTATGCAAAATGTGGTATTCAAAATTTTAGCTGTGAAACCTAAGGTAATAACTCACATAAAAACGTGAGATTATGCTGCAAACTTTTATCTTTCGAAGGAAAATAAACACAATAAACGACAGTGGGGAACATTTATGACAAATTTGGTAACACTATCAAAGTGCTCTGGTGCAAAGAATAGAGCATAAATTGCAAGTGAGTACGAACTATAACAAAATAATATTTTCTTACAATCAATATAGCTGTCTAGTACACAAATATGTACGGTCTATCTGATTGCTTCATTCATGAAGATACAATTGCTCTTGATTTATGTTAGAGTTATGATAGGCTAAATAAAAGCAGAGTATATGCGAAGTAGTTTTTTTCCAATCCGATCCTGTTACCCATCCACGAAATGAATGATCTTTGTGAGTAAACAAAACGCGAGAAAATTAAATAAAAGTGGTTTAGTTTCCATTCTCAGCCAGCCATAAGTAAAATAAAAGTGATCTAGTTAAAGTTAGCCGTTTGCGGTGTTCCTTTTGACATTTTAAATTATTGCGTTGGCTCTAGGTGAGGTTCCAAAATCTAAGTAAGACGCCTATGCTTCGTAAGTTTCTTTAAAAATGCTTATGCAACGATCATATATAAAAATAACTTAAATTTGGACAATCATATTAAAAACATCTGAATTGAGCATATCAAGAGGTGCATGTCATGCAAAATTAATACTTTTGGCAGAAGTAAAATTACTCTCATGTTTTAAAACAAGAACTGCAACCCGTTTTAAGCAGTCGGGTTACGTATGTGATTTATATTAAATAAATGCATGCTGTTTGATATTGTATGCCGTCCCTAGTATTATGAACATTTTTGTTTTCGTATACTCTGTGGAACAACGGAAAATATCATCTACAAATGAATTAGATTTAAACTGAAAAGAAGATGATTAAATGATTTGTGATTGGCAGCAACACACTGTTTCCAATTAGAAAGTCTGTTAGAAACTGCACCTTTAACAAACGTGTTCATAGTAAGATAGACTATAATTAAGTTTTATATTATAACCGTTAACAAACGTAAAATCCCTGTTTTTTATACAACGGGAAAGAATGCATCTGCCAATGGACTAATTCTCTCTTCTTAAATCACGACCTCCATTTACGGATGACAATTTTTATCAAACGTTTAACATAATTATTTATTTAAATTCTTTCATTCTACTTATACTTGATTTCATACACAGGCATAAGTAATAAAATAATTCTTAGAAATTGGTCTTTTTGCACACAATGTCATAAAAGATTGCAAGAAAAAATATTTATCCACAGTCAAAACGAAGAAGTTCAAATGATGTCGTTCGAACTTTTCGGGTTTTAAACAATAACTTTATCAAATTTATAACTGTCAATCTATGTATGTTTGTAATTATATTTAAAAATGAAGACAGTTTTTGCAGTTTCTTGTATTATGAACATCATCGCTATAGTAAACCTTGTAGGAAAATTGGAAAATAATCATCCAACTGACCTGATTTCCTATGGAACTGGGTGATAAATTCATTTGTGGTAGGTAGCTACACGCTGCGAAAATTAATAAACACTAGGTTTTTATCTGTACCTTGTACCTTGAAGGTAAGATACACCAATATAAGTTTCAATTAAAAACGCAGAGAAACTGTTGGTTCAGCAATTTACAAAGAACGGGAAAGATAACCTCTGCTGACGGACTAATTTTATCTTATGAAGTGACCACCTCCATTTGAGCATGGCAATTTTTATAAGGCTGCAAGACAAAATTTAAATTTTATTTCACTCTGTAGCATCCGCTTGCACTAAGTGATCTGACTGATATTATCAACAAATGGATGAAAAGTCGCAGACTGCTGGTTAACCATGTTATCCTAGTTTAGTGCCTTCAGCTCCGCTTGACATATGTTAGTACATCTTCAAATGACTGAAAAATATAGAATCAAATTTCGAAGCGAAAATTGTTGACTTAAGTGGATAAAGAAGTATTGTTTTCCATCAAATGTATATTTCGTTATCCACTTAAGTGAACAATTGAATCGAAAATGCGCGTAACCGGGAATAAATCAGAAGAAGAGGTGATCAGGGGAACAATAGGTTTACTATCCTGACGTTTAAAAATCAAACAAGATTTCATCGTCGGAGGTAGGTTCAGTACGGCACCTCACAGTATTTATAGGTTCTGAATATGTTGGCTCTATAGCTATTCATGCTTGATGCACTGCAGGGGTAGGAGAGTTTATTTCTGTCCTGCTGGTCATTTATTTTTTCCCCTCGCCTCGCCTGGCGGCTGTGACGGGATGGCAAGTGTCATTGACCTCGTCTGCATTGCCCGCATTTGTTGTCCCGGACACCGATGTCTGTTTCTCGTCCCTCGTTTGCATCTCTCCGTGCATGTCTCATCGGTGGTTGCTGAGTCGTTGCCGGTGTCTCCGTTCCTATCGGGTTGGAGACGCCCATCATCGGTGTCCATGCGCAAACTATGTTCACCTGCGTCCAAGTTCAAGCCTGGTCGGAGGTCTTGCTGGTTTGCGTTCTCCGCGGTTATCCCATCGAATGTGTTGGTGTGTGGCATAGGTTCACTCAGGCATGTGTTCTGGCTCGTTATGCGTTTGCTTGCGACCGCGAACAGTCTGACTTCTTGCCTGCGATTCTGTTGAATTGAGTCGCACTCGTTAGGCCTGGTAGGCCACCGGGAGAATCTTACAATGGTTAATGGAAGAAGGTACGGTGTGCCAGGCTTCGAGCATATCTCTGGCTGTTTGGTCGATTCGTCGGCCTAGGATTTCGGCGTCCTGGTAAGAAAAGGTGTGTCCAGAGGCCGCACAGTGTTCCGCCATCAACGAGAGCTGATCCATCCTTCTTACGGCCCTTGTGTGCTCACTCATGCGAGTCTGTAGTCGCTTACCGGTTTCTCCGACATAGTTCGCCTCACAGGAACTGCACTGAACATAATAGACGTCGTTCGTCGTTTTGCCGCGTGGTTGGGGGTCTTGGGTCTCATGACTAGACTTCATATTGTCGCCTCAGGTTTAGTGCGTAACGCTGATCCCTGGTGGTTGTAAGAGACGAGCAACAGCTCCAGATACGTTCTCGATTTATGGCATTGCCCGCCACACTTTCGGTGGTTCTATAACTGGTCTTATAACTTGCCTCGGTTGTCTGCTGCGTTCTATGAAGCTACGAGGATAACCGTTTGAGGTGAACATTCGTTGAAGATAATAAAGCTTGGCTGCTTTGTCGCGTTTCTCGCTACAATGAGTTTCCGCCCTTTTTTAAAGCGTCCGTACGCAGCTACGTTTGTGGCACGATGGGTGGTTACTTTGGTAACTGAGGACTTGACGTGTGTTGGTGGCCTTTCTATATACCGTCGTCCTTAGACTGCCGTCGGTCTTACGGTGGAGTAGGACGTCTAAGAACGCCATTTGACTGTTGGCCTCAGCCTCCATTGTGAACTTAATGTCCGGATCGATGGAATTCAGGAGTGCGTGAAATTCGGCGACCATTTCGCGTTTCAGAACGACGAAAGTATCGTCCACATACCGCCCCCAAAATATTGGTCTGTGGTTCGTGAACACACGTGTCTCTACCTTTTGAAGGACCGCCTCAGCAATGAAACCAGACAGCGGCGAACCCATCGGAGTCCCTTTAATCTGTTCGTAGACCGTTCCCTCAAAGATGAAGTAAGTTTAGAGGCAGAAAGTGAGCAGCTGGATGAGGTGCGCCCATTAAGGCTTATTGATTACCTCGCCATAACGGTTCTCAAGCAAGTCACCGACAGTTTAAATTGCAAGGCTCTGAGGAATTTAGGTGAAAACTGAGGTTACATCAAATGATACCATGACTTCGTCTGCCTTAAGGTGTAAACCACGGAGTCTTTCCAAGAGATGAGCGGCTGAACGGACCGTTGTATCGGAGTCTGATTAAAGGCAGTTCAGACGTAAGAACAGCAATTTTACCAGATTGAATATGGGTGTTCCACGCAGGGATATGATAGGTCGAAGTGGAGCACCATGTTTGTGTTTTTTGGGCAACCCATATAATCTCTCCATGACCGAATCTGTAGGTTTTATTTTCAGTCGTTCAGCTTTTGAAATGGCCCCGTTACTCTGTGAACTAGCGAGCGTTACGTTGATTTTTGCCACCAGCTTCTTCATCGGATCTCCACCGCACCTGAGGAAGGCATGAGGGTCATCGAGTAGAGCGTTGGCCTTTCGGAGGTATTCCGACTTATCGAGTACTACTTTGGAATGTCCCTTGTCGGCTGGAAGTATCACGATGCTCCTGTCAGCGTTCAGTGTCCCGAGGGCATTCTGCTCCATTCTTGGAATAATCACACGTGGCTTGTGTGTCAACAGTAAGGACGTAACTTGTTGTCTGATGAGGTGCTTTGTATCTTCCGCCTCCTGGGAGTGCTTTAAGACCGATTCAATGGTGTCCAAAAGATTAACCAGATCAGTATCCGCAGTGCTGAAGGATGCTTCATGTTTTAGCACTTGAAACTGTTCCGGTTTAAGTTCTTTGGAGGATAAATTGTGGACTAGCATCTCGTTGTGATCTTTTGTGGTGGGGCTTAAATTTTGGAATTTAACTCTCAGCTCCTTATCTCGTATAAATCGCAGTACTCTGGCTCGCTTGATGATTACTCAGTCCAACAGTGATACACCGTTCTCTCCTAAGAGCTCTAAACACTTCTGAATAATCTGGCTCAAAATTATGCGGTATTTCTGCAGCCTCAACTGGCAGTCCTGGATAAGAGCACGGGTCATTCGCCTGCCATGTTGCATCACCCATTGCTTTGCCAGCGTTGTGTTCACCGGTGGCATTCAGGACAGGCTTTTCGGTAGCACACGGTTGTCGAGGCATCTGTGGAGGAATTCGATTTTCGCGTACGTTGAAGACACGCGAAGGGCAAAGATTTCCCATCGAAGTGCTGACTCTAGCGCTTCGCGCCCGAAAATATTGCTATTTGAAGCGAAAATGCGCGTCCCCGGGCATAAATCAGAAGAAGAGACGATCACCGGAACAATAGGTTTATTATCCTGACGTTTCAAAATCAAACAAGATTTCATCGTCCGAGGTAGGCTCAGTACGGTGCCTCACAGTATTTATGGGTTCTGAATATGCTGGCTCTACAGCTATTCATGCATGATGCACTGCAGGGGGTGAGAGTTTATTTCTGTCCTGCTGGTCATTTATTTTTTCCCCTCGCCTCACCTGGCGGCAGTGACGGGATGGCAAGTGTCATTGACCTCGTCTGCATTGCCCGCGTTTGTTGTCCCGGACACCGATGTCTGTTTCTCGTTCCTCGTTTGCATTTGTCCGTGCACGTCTCATCGGTGGTTGCTGAGTCGTTGCCGGTGTCTCCGTTCCTATCAGGTTGGAGACGCCCATCATCGGTGTTCGTGCGCAAACTATGTTCACCTGCGTCCAAGTTAAAGCCTGGCCGGAGGTCTTGCCGGTTTGCGTTCTCCGCGGTTATCCCATCGAATGTGTTAGTACGTGGCATAGGTTCACTCAGGCATGTGTTCTGTCTCGTTATGCGTTTGCTTGCGACCGCGAACAGTCTTACTTCTTGCCTGCGACTCTGTTGATTGAGTCGCACTCGTTAGGCCTGGTAGGCCACCGGGAGAATCTTACACCGGTTAATGGAAGAAGGTACGGTGTGCCAGGCTTCGAGCATATCTCTGGCTGTTTGGTCGATTCGTCGGCCTAGGATTTCGGCGTCCTGGTAAGAAAAGGTGTGTCCAGAGGCCGCACAGTGTTCCGCCATCAACGAGAGCTGATCCATCCTTCTTACGGCCCTTGTGTGCTCACTCATGCGAGTCTGTAGTCGCTTACCGGTTTCCCCGACATAGTTCGCCTCACAGGAACCGCACTGAACACGATAGACGACGTTCATTGTTTCACGTGGTTACACTATTTTTAACTGGAACAATTGGATTTGGTTATTTCCACTTAGGTATATAGTTTACGCGGAGCACATTTTTTTCTCTTTAAAAACCCATATTCTTGGCAATGTATGCTGTCGGGACAAGGCATGTAAGCTAGTCATATTGACAACCCCGTCAGTGGTATTCAGACGCATAAAAAACTCATCCTACTATATACTTTATCACTAATTTACATTTTTCCGATCTTATCGCATGCACAGTTCAATATATTTTGTGTTTTTCTGCTGGCAAAACTTGATTTTGGCTACGTCTTTGCAGCCTTTTGCCGCATACAAGGATGCAAACTCTGCATGATTAATCTTCAGTCAGTTATTTATATCCCTGCGTGACCGTAGTTATTTTTTATTTCTTGTGTATGTATCTCAATTCAAAGAATAAAAAGGAGTTGACATTTTTCATATTTTATGCACAAATATATGCATGAGTTTGGAAAAACCGTTTATTCAAAATGATCAAATAGATGTAGTTAAATTAATTCGCTGTGAATATTTACAAGGGTTCGCGAAATAAAGGCATGCATAATTAGACAATCGGCGGCTACTATGCATATTTGCCATTCACGATTTGCAACATAAAATTTCGGCTGGTGTAGTTTTCATGCCAAACTGCATTTTGAAGTTTTTTCTACCAGTTAAGTAAAAAAGTAAAGGACTAGGGCAACAGAATTAACTTTCAATATTTTACTGTAGAAGAAGTTGCCGTTTTGGGCACACTTTGACTAATATTTAGAATGGGTGCTATGATTGTCATCTTTATTGCCTCCAAGAAGATGTACTCGATGTTTTTTGCTTACTGACATACCTTTCTTCAAATTCTTCTTCAATTTATCTGAAAAGGAATGAACTGAAAGTATAATGCGCTTTAATTAAACATCCTCTTACTTGCTCGCGTTCAATATTGAATATGGCGCAGTAGCTTCAATATTGCAGAGCAAAACTTGCGTTTCAAGCAAAGATTTGATTAAAACCAATTTTAGTGCTATTTATATGGCATATTTCGTGAATATGTTACTTCATTGGGGCTTTATGGAACATATTATAAGCACCAAAGAGTATCTTCAATCTTAGTTATTATCTTTTCTCGTACATTTGCTTATATGAAATCCTGTACTTCATATCTTTATAAAGAAGACAATTCTGAGATAAGTTACTAAAATAAATAAGTACATAGCCTCACGACCTTGTTTTCTTTTGTTAACCTTTTGCGATGTCTTTTTTTGTCAAGCCTGACCTTACACGGTTAAACTGCAAAACGGGAGGTAAATATAAAATAAAAAGCTTGATTTACATATGAGGATACTAGGAAAGGTTCGGTTGAAAAGGCTAGCATATAACTCGGGTAGTCATTTTAACAAGATGGACTGACACAAAATTTATCTGCTTTTCCTACAAGTTGCAACTTTAAAGTTTTAGTTGACTGCTACAGTTTTATTTTGATCCTAAAATTGCTTGCAGAATATATTTGCAACAAACAACGTTTACACTGTCGACCTATAAGCAAATATTTTTAAGATTGCTATGTTACTGCATTGGAGTCAGTAGCCATTTTATCTGCTTTTGTGGAGAGTGGAAGTGATTTACTTGTATTATGTTTGGTCACTTTTGAACATTGCAGTGGGTTTCGTACACATCCGAGACTGAAGGAGCTGGGTAGGGAATAATGGGTAAATAACGCTGAAGAATTTTTATGGAAGCAAGGCATTTTTAAGAAATTTATTTTTTTTTGATAAAAATACACACCCTGAGTTGAAAAAGCAATCCGTCCAAAATTCGTAGATATACAGAATCTGGTAACTGTTTGCCTAACCGATTGCATAACCTTTTTTAATAAGGTTCATTAATATCAACAGCTACATTCACGAGACTATTCATCTTTACCATACCTCTCAGTTTATTTGTGCTTTATTTATTCTATTACATGGCTAATCACTTATAGGGAACGATTTACTACGAAACGTTAGATAACATTCCACCGCACATATTAGTTTGATTTCAAACGTTTTTTAATGGTTATATGTGAACACACGGTTTCTCATTTTCCGCATGCTATAATATAAACCAACGTTTTTGAATTTTTCTAATGTTTCAGTGCCTTTTTAGCCATATTGTAACCAAAAGGGATTTTAAAGGCATTTGCCTATCTTTCCTTTAATAAACTGAAATGAACTGAACTGTGGCCTGAATTAACAAATGATGAATACATCAGATGAAAATATACGCAATTTTGTTCACTTTAGAGAGTAATTTAGCTGTGTTAGAAACGCAAGTTTGAAAGTACTAATAAAAAGTAGATTACTTAAATTGTAAAAGTTTCTGCTTTGAGTGTTACGTTGTTTTCTCGCCAGTTTTGCGATTTCTTTCTCCGCTTTAACTGAATTCCATTTTTTGCTTTACTTGCCTATATATTATTCCATTCGGTTGAACTTTCCTACATTTTGTGCATTATGAATTAAAAGTTGACACAAGGAATATATTCCCTTGTCAAAACATTAAAACCCAGTGACCTCTACCAGTTAATTTAACTCCTGGACGGTGTGCCCCTAGTGTGTTGCAGTGAATATATCAAGTCTGAAAAACGCTCAAATATTTTGTGGAAAAGAAAGGCCCTGCTGATGCTTACAACCTCATGGATGCCTTAATTGTCAGTGGTTGATAATCTTATCAGCTTGAGTCCTATATTTTCGCTTGCGGGAGAAAACTCTGCATGGATATGAGACATAGCTGAGCAGGTTCGACCAGCTGCACGAAGCTACTTTGAAAACATGGCCCTGAGGTTAAAACCATGCGTGTATATTTTGGTTCCCATTTCAGGGTATATTTTGCTTTTATTTACCCCTCACAAAGTAATGTTGTCATTGTTCTAAGGATTGGAAAATTTTTCCTTTAGTTTCTGTTCAATATTTGTAACATTTCTTTTTAAAAATGTGAAATTTACGGATTAAAACAATGGTCATGTGTTTTTTCATATCTATTAAGTAGTTTTGGGTTAAATTAGCAATATACGTAATGCAATGAAATGCACAAACTAATCGGAAATCGAAATCCTAAAATTACGTGCGGTAAACTATCGTATGGAAGGTAAAATGTCCTCACACACATTGGAGTTTGAATTCGACGCCAAAAAAATCAAAGCTGAGGAGATCACATGTATCTGCGCTGCAGGAAAAATATTAAGGTAGTTTCCTTGTAACTCATTATTACGAGAAACGTTCTCTTATTCAGAAAACTTCGTCCTCATTATTTTTCCCGTTTCATCTATTATTTGAAGCATGCAGGACTGACAAGCGATGACGTATTAACTCAAACTGGTATGAAGAACAACAAAAATCTTTTCCGATAAAACTGGGTTTTCTGACAGTCTTTAACTATCTTAAAACCATAGGTCGAAAAACATGTTTGGTGTTGATGAACTGCGCTTTCGAGTTTCAGACAACATAGTTACAGTTGAGATCTATGAAGGACTCGACCGCTGTGTGGTGCCATAAAACCAGCTTTTGACTAAAATTAATAAGAACTCGTGCATCTAAAACAAAATATAATGAACTCAACTTTTTACAGCTGTCTTCCTTTACTTAATTCAGATTGGCAGTGAGGCGTCAGAAGGAAAATCAAGACAAAATAGAAAGCTAACTAAGAGATTCATAGGTGTACTAAAAACATAAGCGAGGGATAAAAAACGTTATTAAAATGAGAGTAGATCTTCAAGAAATTGTAAAGATTATTATATAACGTGAGCCTATCTGACATAGAGAGAGAAAAAGTAATAGATAATGGGCTATTGTTAAACAAAATAGACGTTTCAGGGCCTTTTCTATTTAAGGTTATTTTCTAAATAAAGTAAGTGATGTGACAAATCAACTATAAATTATGACTTTGATCATCATCAATGGCCAGGCGGCCATAGTAATCGCGGTCAGATAATGATAGTTATGTAACCAATCACGCGACAGAGCATGACAATCAACAGGCTGTCAAACTAACCGTGGACTTGGAACAACATCTGACATTTCATCGTAGTTTTTGGCAGGAGAGTTGAATTTCCGCCTATCAGCTTGACAAGTTAAAACATTGCGCACGCTTGCCACATTCCTCATCCTTATCTGTGACTGTCTCTGCAGATCGGTTTGCATTCTTCCAAAAATCGCATCGTCGTTTTTTCTGAATCAAACGGTAGCGCTGACGTTTTTTAATCAAAGACAAATGTGGTCTGAAATTAAAATTGTATTATAAGTCGCTTCTTAGAACTAAACGCAGGCGTGAAGAAGTAGAAACGAACCCAAACCGCAAAAATTGGAATGACCTACAAGTTTCAACATAGATTTATGAATATTTTAGAACATGCAGGTGATGCAGAATTCTGCAGCAGTTTTATTCCATTAAAAACAGCCGAATATTACGTCACACTGTACTGATATGTTGGAACTCATCGGTTTTTCATCATTTTTCATATACCTCAAATGATTGCCAGAGTAAACTTCACATAGAGGGAAAAGAAACATAATCCAAATAGTATTTTTTAAGTATATCTTTAAGTAGGAAAGGTGATTAAGTAACCCGTGGTAATATAGGACCATGCACAAAAATCCATTGAACGCTCATATTGTTGAGCCATATCTCTATCCATCGACTGAAATCTAAAATGTTATTCAAACACTAATCCTAATATCTTAGTGATCAACGTAAGGCTACCGAAATATCAGAGTTCCATTTTTCATGTTTTGTCTTTTTGGGTCTTCATATATTAGAAGAAGAGCTGCTCCGCAGATTTTATAAATTCCTAAGGAACTACTCGCAAAATAAACTTTAAGTATGTTCAATAACTCTTCTAATACTTAACCTTAATTGGTCATAAAATGAGAGCTGTTTTCATCGCAAAAATTGTCTAATATCGACTGCTCGCATTTTTTGCATCTCATGTTTTTGTGGGGTTTATTTAGCCGCCTTTGCGCTAACAGTCGAAATTTGGTTTGATTAGTAATCCACACGTATTTCAGGTACGGTAATTAAGATTTTCCAATGTATTATTAATTCCTTTCAAATCAATTCGTCTAAGTACCTTTTTACAGTCAAAAAGATAATGCTTTGAAAGTGTCTTTCAATTAATCGAGTAGGTTTTCCTTTGTTCTACTTCATTTGTAAACTTCCATACAATATACAAAGTTTCTATTTTTCTGTTTGTGCCTTTGTATAAGATCTCTGGCAACTCGAGACCTTTTTATAATATTACTATTACCAAAATGTATAATTCATCAATCTCCTACATTAGGAAGTTGCTTTAAGCGAAACACCATCCACAATAATTTTGGGAATCCTGAATGAAAGAGATCAACCGAACCAGTTCATATAAACAGTTCAAAAAAGTATAATACTTAAATTATATCCATTAGTATGGTAAATCTTTAACTGATTTTTAAGCAACATTAAGAGTATCTAAAAATTTACTTTCTGTGTGAAGGGACAGTTAAAAAAGTCAATATAATGTTAATTTAAGAGGTTACGGTTGCTACGTCCGCTTAACAAAAAGATTCTTGCTGTTCTAATATATTGAGAAAAAGGAAAGCTTCGTCCAGGTTGTCATTTTATTGCCATTATCCAAAGTAAAAGTATTTTTATTGAATACCTAGCAATTGAAACGATATGTGGTATGATTCGATGGCTAAACTGAAGTCTCAAGCTTAAAGTTTCAAATGTTTATGAGGCATTATATAATGGCATCCATTAGAATGAAAAATTTACTTGGTAAAATGTCAGGCATCTTCCATATACTTATACGTAGAAGCGCAACATATATTCAAGGCACTTGCTTCTCTCGCTAAGTTTCTGGCAGCAACCGCGTTTCTGAAAAAATTCGATAGTTACCAATTAACGGATTTGTTTCAAAAAAAACTTTCAGGGATGGAGAGATATGTCTAAGAACCACGCGGCGTTCAGCCGCAAATGAATGTAAGCCTATGACATCAATTTGAATTTTAGCGTTGTTATCATATTATAAGGAAAAAGTGAACACACAATTTTATGCCACGTTTTAAGATAGTGGAATCGTTTTCTACTCTAAGTTTGACCATTTATGCGGCGTTGACTATTACAGAGTTTTAGGTACTCAATATTCATTGAAAAGTTATGATATACCGTCGGACACAAGCTCAAAAACCCGTAGGCTCCGTCCTGAATTCCATAGTTAAACAGTAGGCAGCGATTGTAAGCTCTACTTAGTGGATAAAGCAAACCCTCATTTGGTTGTGTGTGAAACTAATATAATCAATTTCAAGTATTTTTTTAGTTATATGAACTGCAAGATATCTACTTATTGCATTCACTGGTCAGAACACTCGAGTAGATTCTCCCCTCCTTTGTTCAAAAAGCCCTATATAAGCACCGCTTTCCTTAACAATTGTTGTTTTTTGATATTAAAAAAATCTTTATTATTTGAGAGTGGTTTACACAGTGGTTAGTCCTCTTAAGCAGCAAGATATTCAGCTACAGATAGTCCGTGTGAAACAATTCGTATATATTAAGTTGAGGTATCTGATCAAAACTGACTGCTAAGTCTCTGCTTTTGGGCAGTATGAGGGAGTCTATTCGACCACCTGCATCCTCTGCACCAAAGATTCGTTTGGTCTTTTAGAGGAGTCGACGTACTGTACCTTTCACGCTGAGACAAGACACTAAAGGAAAAGCTTACCAAGTCAACCCCACCAGGAACGACAGCTGAGGACGCCTTATGAAGCGTTGCTAAGAAACAGTTGTCTTAGTGAACGTTTACCTCAGTGAGCAGCCGGAATGAATACGAAGAGAATAGGGACTCAAGTAGAATCCGGCATTCATTAGCGAAAAGTCAAATTTCCCGTTTCTGCTCGATTACGGTGATCTTGAAAACTTCCTGTTATTAGCCAAGACCCAATTTGGACATTCATTTTAAAAAATGTGCACATTTAAACCTCATACTAATGAGCGCTGCATTTATAAACGATAGAAATTTTCATCAAATATATATCAGTTCAGGTACTTTTTAAAGATCACAAATAAATCAGCATAATTTATATCAACTCCGTATCGGTAGGTTCCCTTATCCGACATACAATTACCTTTCACAAAAAATCTACAGTTAACTATCTTCGTACCATAGATGGTCGCATAAAACTTGCAAGCGGTACACTGACAGCTATACGCAGGACTCAATTCTCCTTGAACATTGATATCTAACACCACCACTTGAAAATTCAGAACACATATACGTCCCCATGATTAATGCCTGTCCTTTAGAGAAGCACTATTCTTGTGACAAGTGTTTCTTCCACTTCAGTGAATTTCAAAGTGCGCTAATTTCTCATATGAGCCTTGGCGCTTTTGATTGAATTTGGTTTCTAAAGCATGCAGCTGTGCTGCAGGAGCTTGCACACCTTTATCAAGGCACTTTTAATGCAAACGTGCTGCTTGCGGAGTGTCAACCTTATGCCAGTCTAAGGTTAGAGGATATGACAGGAGGATTATTTTAGTGATTGCGGATTTGGTTTGAACAGGCCATAAATGATATCCCACCATGAAAGCTTGCACAGGACGCAGCGACGACCTCTGCCAACTGCTTAACAGTATACAAAGAAGTAGAATGGAGTTCCGTACTACTGAAGCTTGTGATTGTAACCAATAAACTTTGTGTTATGTTGAAATCGTCTTCATTGTTGCAAAATGGCTTTCGCGATAAACTGTATTTTCTGTCACATTAAATCATCGAACGCCCAATCTCAATGACGCTTCCGCTTCGTCGAGACTCGAGTCACAGTTACTATCATCACCTGTCAGCTTGGTGTGCCTGCGCCAAATATTGACAAACGCATTGTTCCAAAGTACAAAGTCGAGCAGGCATATAACGCGATGCCTTGTCTGTCTTACTGAAAACAGGAAATGGGAACCGCCACACACTGGGGTAGCAGGTACATAGAAGCTGAGTGATATGCCCGTCTTGAAAGTAGCTACCGTTATCAGAGGGCTTTAACCGGTAGCTGTTACCGCAAATCCTGCTCCTTGCCTCTACCATACACTCTAAACCCTTCAGCTAACATGATAACCTTAACCTTCGGTTTTTTGGACCTAACTTAGCGGACTTTAACTTTTATCGAAGCGTAAATCAACTTTAATGAATTCTAACGCTCACCTTTATGCTTAACATGTTTTCCTTTACGGATGGCTTTGATGAAATGTGCGTATATGAACAATTTCCCTTTACAGGTCGAGCTGAAGGCGGTACATTATACCAGCAGAAAGCAAATCATCTCAATTGCAGGTCATTTCAGAACGGCTGCATCGCCAGCCCGTCGCATTAAATACGCCGTTTCGCATGGATATGTTTCAGCTTTCAACCGGCAAAGGACAACAGAGTGTAACCATTATCTTGACGTTGCAAAAATCGCGGCTTTTAGGCACCGCGGGAAAATATCTGGTCATTTTAACGTGATGTTTATGAGGAAGTCGAGTTATAATTCTAGTTAATACGTTACCTTGAAATCTAAGAGCAATGAGACTTTGCGGCTGGAGCATGCAGTTTCGTTAAGGCGAAAGGACACAATAAACCGCCAACCGCGCAGCCGAAAGAGGCTGGCGTAGAATCACTCGGTATGCATTGCGGAAATATCAAATTTTCGTTTGGAAATCACCGTAGAAAAGAAGCAGGATATGAATTATATCGACTGCTAGCTAATTTACAAACCTGTGTATCAAAGTTAAGAGGACATTATAAAAATTAGCCTAGCCAGCGATTAGATGATGATGGTCAATGCAGGCGATGCTTACACTACCTGCCGAAGATTCACTGCTTACAAATCAAAGCAAAATTAACTTCAGTTTTATCTTTACCCGTCACAGCGGCGTTGTCAAAGGCGATACAAATAATAGATTGTTTACCATTAAGCCAAATGCCATCAAAGTTTCGGTAAAATAAACATCTCGACTCTGCACTAAGGCTGGGCTGTCTTGATCGTTTTTATGACGAAGAAAAGCTCAGAGGACGCGGTTGACGATTCGTTAAATGCCAGCAAGCATCGCCAAATTATCATGGAAAAGCGTTATTCCCGCTGAAACTGTTTGAAACCATTGTTGAAATCGTTTATTCCGCTCTACTTTCAGGGAAGCGCACATCGAACTATTCATTAAAATGAACGGCTGAAATCTATTGAAGCTGAGCTCAATCAAAATCTTAAATTAGAACGTTTTGCCGAGCAGCGGATGAAACTTAAGCGCCTTCCGGTCACCTGGAATGATCAATGAGCGTAACCATGTTCAGGAAACCAAATTTACGCGGCATGTTGCCGATAAGGAACGTTACTCCCTTTGCTGATTCGTCACCGAAACTGGTACCGACGACTGTGCGGAATATATAGAAATGGAGTCAGCAGAAAAGCTTCTTTGCGGCATCGCATGGTCTAGGTTTTAATACACTTAAGCCGAAGGAGCGATTGCCAGAATGCGGATCGCTTTCCTCAAACGTATAAATTTAAATGAGCTCTATATCGCGGTGGCAGTGGCAGCACACAATATCGGGTGCCAACTTTTGAATACGCTCTCGTAAAAAGAAGTTTCGACTACCCCGAATATCTCGCCTCGCTTGCGTCAGCATTAACACAGGAACAATTAATTCGACCGCGGCGTGGAGGATAATTAATCAGAACTTAATTTTCCCCGAAGATTGAAATACGGAGTGGCCATTAGCGAGCTTTCCGTACGGTGAACGCACGTTACGAAGGTCTCTACTAATGGCTAAAATTTATATTACTACTACTACTACTTCAACGATAGCACAGCAGTTTTGTTGCAGGGAATCAATATAAACATACGAACGTGCACTTTGGTTCTTGCGATCACAAACTCTTATGCCTCAACAATTCAAAGGCGTAAGTTGCGCTTTCGTTGTCAATCTTCAGGCCGTATATTAACTTCATTTAAATATTGGCCGCATTAAAAGATGGAGCTCGGTATTATGAAGTTGCCTTGAAAATCGACAGAACGTTCGGCTGAAGCATCTTCGCACACACGCGATTTTGGGTAGACAGTCGGTATCCGGAATGGCGGATAGGCCAGTATGGCGATTTCCATGGGATGGTGCAACGGCAGATCGCTGGCGGCATCGGCGTGATAACCAATCCCTGGGAGCCGAACGGGCACTGCCAATATCAACCAGTGCTTCCTTGAACGCTTTATGTGCTGGATAGACAATAACCACATTAATGGACTGTTGTTTGAAGCGCGAGAAAACTGAAATTATATCCATTTTAGAAAGCGTTAAGAACACGGAACATCCTCATCACCAGCCAAGAATCAAAATTTGAGCATTTAAGCCAAAACTGTGAGTACTTCCGCCAGTTACACCAGATATATGAGCAGTCAATACCTCTTTCGCCTCAATAATTTTTTATTCATTTCATGAAAGTTGGGATGAGGCGGCTGAAAGCCAAAGAAATGATCGTGTGGTTTCAAAGAGTTTGTGAACCTTATAATATTTTTGCATTTATAATGTAGCGATTAGAACTTTGAAAAAAAGGTGACTTTTCTTTAGACATACGCCCCGCCAAATCGTATATGTTATGGCATATGTCATCCTGCAAGCGGCTTTAGGTTTTATCCTGAGATGCTGGGTCTGCGATTCATCTTTCACAGCAAACTGTCCTTTGTTTCTCATCACAATGTTTCACAAATTAGTCCTCGGTAAAGATCAACTGGGAAATGATAATACGCGAGCAACAGAAGCCGAAGACCAAAAGAGAATGGGCACGGTATCAATAACGGCAGCTTCAGGGTGCTGTCGTTTCTAGATCAAACAAGCTGTTGACAATGCAGCAGCTTAATGTACGTTTCCTCATTCTTCTGGAACTTTCAGCATTCCAGAATGCTCAAAACTGGCTTGCAGATTTCGTATTACTGACTGTTGCTGTTTATCAACACTGTTCCTGAAAAACAGTCGCCAGAAATTCACGTAATATTTCTGGGACAGCTGTCAAAATATTGACTCCAGATTCAGAGCGGTAAAAGAAATGGGGAAAAAGGTGAAAAATAACATTTCCTTACGAAATTATAAAATTAAAATGGAAGAGTAGACTGTTTTTGACGTATGCCTTTACTATACCCTATTCACTATAGAAATTCTCAATCAGTTTCAATCTTCTGCAAGTCAGTTTTAAAGAGCAGGAGAAATTTGAGCTTATTTCGGTACCATTTGCATGGAATTTCCCGTTCCACCGTGGTACATTTTATGGAAACAAAGCTGACGTTCTCGGAATTTGAAGATTAACAGGAAGTTATCCAAAGTATGGACCCCAGCGCTGCGATGAATTTTTTTGAGTAGGCGAAAACATAAATTCCCACTATGGTTATGTTGTGGACCCAAAGTGCGAAATAAATGCATTTATACATAACAATTATACAGTCCTCACCAATGTGAGTTAATTTGTGTCGTACCCACATAAGAAAGTGTGATTGCAATGTTCGAGGTGCCTCGATAGATCCTATGAAAGTACATAAAAACTACTAAAGCAGTCTTCTGCTGGAAATGAAACAGTGAACATAAAGCCCACAAAGAGAGCAATAAAGAGGAAATAAATATAAACCCTATTTGACAAGACTTGAACACACGATGCAGACAGAAGCCCTCAAACTCAAACGTGGAGCATAATGCAGAATAAAGCTGTGTTAAGGTCATCAAAATGCACTGCTGCTTCTTGGCATCAAATGTAAATAAAGTCGGCAATGGATGCCCATCCCCAGTAGATGTCCATGAAATGTTGGATGGCAGATTATCGAACACAGGGATTGGCAGAGCAGGCGTGGAATGCAGAACAGTGGCGATGGGATAGAACAGGATGGAGATAAAATGGGCCGTAACTTGTTGATACTGAGAACATGTTTTGAAAACTTACTCCCTCATTGTTCAAATGAACTGCTATTAGCAATGAGTAGACCATATTATAGCGCCTCCTTACATGCCAACATGACCTTCGGTGATAACCTAACGTAACTCCCTCTTACCGTATCTGTATTTATTGGGTAGGGTTGGCATCGTCAAGTTAGCTTCATACGGTATTTTCGTCCATGAAATTCGAAAATCTTAAGAAATTGAATATAGAGTGGTTTTGTACTAATAATCTAAGCGTCCCGAGACAGGTAGGTTTTGGAAGTCAGGGTCTTGGCAGGATACACATAAGGCTCATTTTACGAGCTTCCTTGAAGTACGTATTTTTATGACGGAAAAATACCCTAAGGAAGACGCGATGTAGGCCAGGAAATTTTGAAGTCAGCGAGTGTGTTTTGTAGTTTTTCCCAACTTTACGGAGGGAACTTTTCTCGATATGTTCGTTGATTATATTGCTCGGGTAAAGATATACTGATTCGCCTGGGGTGAAATTCACAAACTTGTTGGTTGGTCACCGGAACCGATTTGAATACTTGCTCACGTTTTTGAAGAGCTAAAGCTGGGATATCTGTCTTCTATTCAAGAGACAAAATCTGCGAGGAAAGTGAAAATAAACGGTAATCATTACGTTACTTCCGAGCCGCGTACCTACCTGCTACCTGTTAGCCAATACCATCAACAAATTTCTTTACTTTATCAAAGAACGCTTTATTAAAGTAGGTTTTGAGGTACGGTTCATGTATAGTGGATATATAACAAACCATAGGGAGGGTTTTAAATAACTAAATCACTACGTCTTCTCAAGGCTTGCGAATTCCCCAATTTTAAAATTTTTAGACTTAAAGTGATCTATGCTATGTTATGAAAAGTAACTTATGAGGTATTGAAGGAAAAACGTAGGCATTCGTTTTCTTCCTGGTAAATGATTTGAAGTCGTTATCCAATAGGTCTTACATTCTCTCCTGTGATAAGTATTTTAAAATTCATTTTAGCGAACCCCAATAATAGTATCCGGCAGCATTTACCGTTGATATTGCTTGATGCTATTGTAAATCTGTGTTTAATCGGAAGAAATATAAAATATTAGGTGCAATATGAGTCTAAAGGAAAAGGATGGGGCTGAGAAGAGGTAAGGTATAGAGAGAGACTGATGAAGATAACCGTCGATGTAAATATTATAACATCGAAGCCTGCGCAAAATAGAACACATTTGACGGCTATGCAATTCCGCCAGTCTTTGCGTGCATAGAAGGTGGTTGCTGTGCATTTGAGTAATCAATTGCGCGGCATCGGTTCTCTGGTGCAATTCGAACAGAGTTATGCAGTTAAAGCTCGAAAACATAATGTTATCATTTTTTTATCTTACGTCCGTGACGAGTCGTGCTTTATAGACATCTAGCTCCCGTTAAATCGATGTGATATGACGTTCACCCTGCCTTGGATATACAGAGGTGAGGACTACAAGGATTGTCACGCCGACCGACGCTTGTACGGAAAGAAATCAACCGATTTTCCTTGCATTAGTTCCTCACCTTCTTCCTTTAAATTTCGGTCATTTACAAATTGTTGCTGCGTATATTTGTTCTTGCACTAGACATTCTATGATGCTTGAACATCCGATGCACTAATGGCGCTCAACTCAGGCTGAAGCCTTTGCATATATTAGCAATACCATGTGGCAGCAATGGCGG
>WEDG01014031.1:0-14766 GCA_017591395.1 Schistocephalus solidus
CATTATGACGAACAAGAAAAGGGAGACTGTTTTTAGTCACTTCTGGAGGCTCTCCGACGTGCGAGATGACTCACTTGTCCTATTGTGCTTTGGGGCTCTAGGGCCAAACCAACAGCCGTTACTTTGGTAGTTACTAAGACAGTAGCCTATTGACGACAAAGAAAAGAGAGACTGTGATAAGCACTTCTGGGCGTTTTTTGACGTGTTAGACGACTTACGTGTGCAGTTGTGCCTTGGGGTTCTCTCTAAAGCCAAACTAGCAGCCGTTATCTGGGTGGTGACATAGAGAGAAGCGTATAGACGAGAAAAGAAATGGGAGACCTTTTAAGGGCACTTCTGGGCGCTCTCTGACGCGTTTAACAACTCAATTATCATGTTGTGCCTATGGCTATCTCTCGAGCCAAACCAGCAGTCGTAAACTAGCTAGTGTCATAGAAAGAAATGTATTGCCAACAAAGAAAAGAGACTGGAATGGGTACTTTTTGCTTATTTGCCATCATCAGCCAGCCATAAACAAACCCAGGTTTGAGTTTCACAAGGATTAAACTCGAAACAATTTTGATTGCAGTGCAGCACTCTTCCTTATTCCACACGAACAAGACAAAGCACCTTTTCGACTGGGTATATAAACCATGTCAGATGGGCACTCTCCGACGTGCTAAATGACTCACTTGACCCGTTATGCCTTGGGCCACTCACTAGTGCGCATGCACCTATCTTTAACTGGTTAGTCACATAGAATCGTATTGGCGATAAAGTATAGGGCGAATGTGCTGGGCACTTCCGGCTTACTAGCTCTCATCAGCCAGCCATAAGCAACCCCAGGTTTGCATTGCACGAGGCTCGCACTTGAATCGTTTTTGATGGAAGTTCAACACTCTAGCTTATGCCACACAAGCACGATGACATTCCCTTTACAATCGGTTATATAGGCTATGTCAGTTGGGGGCTCTCCAACTTGTTATGCGACTCACTTGTGCTGTTGTGCCTTGCGACTCTATTGAGACCGTCCAGTAGCTGTGAACTGGCCAGTGACAGACAAAATCATATTGCCATCAAAGGAAGGGAGACTTGGATGGACACTTCTGGCTTATACGGCATCATCAGCCAGCCATATCCACGCCAAGCGATGCGGTAAATGAGGATCGAACTGGTGTTGTTTCTAAACGAAGTGCAATGCTCTACCTTATGCGACACGAGCACATAACATTTACTTTTCGATTGGTTATATACCTTATGTCAGCTGGGCACTCTCAGACTTTTGAGACGAGGCAATGGTCCCGAGGTGCTTTACGCCTCTCTGTAGAGCCCAAACAGCAGCGATAAAGTAAAATTGACAGACGGAATCATTTTTCCAAAAAGAAATAGAGACTGCGATGCGCAGTTCTATCTTATAAGCATTATCAGCCAGCTATAAACAACCTAAGGGCTGTTTTGCCAACAAACAAAACAGAAATTGATTTGCACTTCTGGCTTATTAGACATCATCAGCCAGCCATAGCGAACCGAAACGTTGCGGTAAACGAGGATTTAACTCGCAAAGAGTTATGTAGATATCGTACGCTCTACCAACTGCAAGATGAGCACGATGACTTTCTCTTTTTAATTAGGTACGTACAACATGTCAGGTGGGCACTGTTCGATGTGTTAGACACTGACTTTTCCCGTTGTCTCTTCGGGATCTCTTTAGAGCCCTTACAGCAGCCTTGAACTGGCTATTGACAGACAGTTGCTTTTTGCCGACGAAGAAAATGGATAAGGGGATGGGCGTTTCTGGCTTATTAGCCATCATCAGCCAGCTATAACAACCCCAGCTTTGCTTCGCACGTGGCTCGAATTCGTGACGTTTCTGATCGAAGTGCAACTTTCTACCTTATGCAACACACGCATGAAAACTTTACCTTGTCGATTGTGTATATAATCTATGTCAGGTGGGTACTGTGTGATATGTTGGATGACATACTTCTCCCTTTGTGCCTCAGGGCTTTCTATAGAGCCCATCGAACTTCAGTCAACTGGGAAGTGGTAGACAGATTCGTATTGCCCACAAAGGAAAGGAGACTGGGATGAGCACTTATGGTGTATTAGCCACCACCAGCCAGCCATTAGCAACCCCAGGTTTGCATTGCACAAGTCTCGCACTTGAAACGTTTTTGATCGAAGTGTTACCCTCTTCCTTATGCCACACGAGCAGGATGATCTTCCCTTTTGGATTGGGTATAGAAAACATGTCAGCTAGGACTTTCCAACGATGTTATGCATTTCACTTGTCCTGCTGTGTCTTACGGCTCTCTCAAGCCCATCCAGCAGCCGTAAACTGGCTAGTGACAGACCGAATCATATTGCCATCAAATGAAATGAGACTTTGGTGTGCAATTCTGGCTTATTAGGCATAATCGGCCAGCCATATCCAAGTCAAGCGGTGCGATAAATGAGACTCGAACTGGTGACGTTTCTGATCGAAGTGCAACGCTCTGCCTTATGCCACACGAGCACAATGACTTTTCATTTTCTATTGTGCAAAAAAATTGTCAGATGGGCACTCTCCGACGTGTTATGCGACCCACGTGTCCTGCTGTGCTTCACGCCTCAATCTAGAGCCCAAACCGCAGCGATAAATTAAAGTGACAGATGGAATCATTTTTCCAAAAAGAAATAGAGACTGCGATGCGCACTTCTATCTTATTACGCATAATCAGACAGCTATAAACAACCTTAGGGCTGCTTTGCCAACAAAACTAAAGAGAAATTGATCTGCACTTTGGGCTTTTGAGACATCTTCAGCCAGCCATTACGAACCACAGCGTTGCGGTAAACGAGGATCCACCTCGCGACGAGTTATGTAGTCGTCTTATGCTCTACCAGCTGCAAGACCAACACGATGACTTTCTCTTTTTGATTGGGTACATAAAACATGTCAGGTGGGCGCGCTCCGATGTGTTAGACGACTCACTGGTCCCGTTGTGCTTTGGGTCACTCACTAGTGTCCATCCAGCTACCTTTAATGGGTTTGTGCATAGATAGAATCGTATTCACAACAAGGAAAGGATACTGGGTTTGGCACTTCTTGCTTATAAGCTATCATTATCCAGCCATAAACGACTCCAGGTTTGTTTTTAACAAGGCTCAAAATCGAAACATTTTTTAATGCAGTGCAACGCTCTATCTTATGCCACACGAACATGATGACATTAACTTTTCGACTTGGTCACTATGTCAGATGGGAGCTTTCCGATGTGTTAGACGACTCACTTGTCCCATTGTGCCTTGGACAACTCACAAGTGCCCATTCAGCTTCCTTAAACTGGCTTGTGATATATACAGAATCGTTTTGACGACAAAGAAAAGGGTGAATGTGTTCGGCACTTCTGGATTATAAGCCTTCATCATCCAGCCAAACACAACCCCAGGTTGACATTGCATGAGGCTCGAACTTGAAACTTTTTTGATCAATCTGCAATTTTCTACCTTGTGCCACACGCGCACGGTTACTTTACATTTTTGATTTGGTATATAAGCCATGTAAGATGGACACCCTCCTATGTGTTAGACGACTCACTTCTCCCATTGTGCCTTGGGGCTCTCTAGGGCCAAACCAGCAGCCGTCAACTGGGTAGTGATATACACCGAACCGTTTTAACAGCAAAGAAAAGGGAAACTTTGACGGGAACTTCCGGCTTATTTGGCATAATCAGCAAGCCATAAACAACCAAAGTGTTTCGTTGCACGAGGATTGATTTATAAACGTTTCTGATCGATGCGAATAATCTGCCAACTTTTACACAAGCAAGATGACTTTCCCTTTAAGATTGGGTATAAAAACCATATCAAATGGGCGTTCTTCGACGTGTAAGGCGACTCAACTGTGCAGTTGTGCCTTGGGGCTCTCTCTTGAGCCAAACTAGCAGCCGTTAACTGGGTAGTGACATAGGCAGAATGATAGTAAAGATAAAGAATAGGGAGACTAAGAAAGGCACATCTGGTTGCTCTCCGACGTGCTAGACGACTCACTTGACCCATCGTGCCTTGGGCCACACGCTAGTGCCCATGCAGCTACCTTTAACTGGGTAGTGACATAGACAGAATCGTATTGACGACAAACAAACGGGAGAATGTGTTAAGCACTGCTGGCTTATTAGCTCTCATTAGCCAGCCATAAGCAACAACAAGTTTGCATTGCACGAGGCTCGTACTTCAAACGTTTTTTGAGCAGTTGTCCCGCTCATGTCAACGCTCATGTCAGTTGAGGCTCTCCAAAATGTTATGCGACTCACTGGTCCCGTTGTGTCTTACGGCTCTCTCGAACCCATCAAGAAGCCGTTAACTGGCTAGTGACAGACACAATCATCTTGCTATCAAAGAAAAGGAGACTTGGATAGGCACTTTCGGCTTATTAGGCATCATCAGCCAGCATATCCAAGCCCAGCGATACGGTAAACGAGGCTTGAACTCGTAACGTTTCTGATCGAAGTGTAACGCTCTACTTTATGCCACACGAGCATAATGACTTTTACCTTTCGATTGGTTATATACGTTATGTCAGATGGGCGCTCTTAGACGTGTTAGATGGCGCGCTTGTTCCACTGTGCCTTGGGGCTCTCTCTAGAGACAAACCAGCAGCCATAAACGGGGAAGTGACATAGACAGAAGCTTATTAATGACAAAGAAAAAGAGAGTATAATAGGCACTTCTGGGTGCTCTCCGACGTTTTAAACGATTCATATGACATGCTTTTTTTGGGGCTCTCTCTAGAGCCAAACCAGCAGACATTAACTGGGTAGTGACAAAGACAGAATCATATTGACTACAAAGAAGAGGGAGACTGTGATAGTCAGTTCTGGGTTCTCTCCGACGTGCTAGATGATTCACATGTCAAGTTGTTCCTTGAGTACTCCCTTGAGCCAAACCAGCAGGCGTTAACTGGGAAGTGACATTGACAGAATTGTATTGACGACAAAGATAAGCGAGACTGTGATAGTCAGTTCTGGGTGCTCTCCGACGTGCTAGACGACTCACTTTTCCTATTGTGCCTTGGGGCTATCATTAGGGCCAGACCAACAGCAGTTAACTAAATAGTGACATAGATAGAATCGTATTAAAGAAAAAAAATGGAAGACAGTGATGAGCACATCTGGGTGCTCTTCGACGTGCTAGACGATTTACTTGTCCCATGGTGCCTTGGGCCACTCACTAGTGCCCATGCAGCTTCCTTTAACTGGGTAGTGACATAGACAGAATCGTATTGACGACAAAGAAATTGGAGAATATGTTAAGCTCTTCTGGCTTCTTAGCTCTCATCAGCCAGACATAAGCAACCCCAGGTTTGCATTGCACGAGGCTCGCACTTCAAACGTTTTTGAGCAGTTGTCCCGCTCATGTCAACGCCCATGTCAGTTGGGGCTCTCCAAAATGTTATGCGACTCACTTGTCCCGTTGTGTCTTACGGCTCTCTCGAACCCATCAAGAAGCCGTAAACTGGCTAGTGACAGACACAATCATATTGCTATCAAAGGAAAGGAGACTTGGATAGGCACTTTCGGCTTATTAGGCATCATCAGCCAGCATATCCAAGCCCAGCGATACGGTAAACGAGGCTTGAACTCGTAACGTTTCTGATCGAAGTGCAACGCTCTACTTTATGCCACACGAGCATAATGACTTTTACCTTTCGATTGGTTATATACGTTATGTCAGATGGGCGCTCTTAGACGTGTTAGACGGCGCGCTTGTTCCACTGTGCCTTAGGGCTCTCTCTAGAGACAAACCAGCAGCCATAAACGGGGAAGTGACATAGACAGAAGCTTATTAATGACAAAGAAAAAGAGAGTATAATAGGCACTTCTGGGTGCTCTCCGACGTTTTAAACGATTCATATGACATGCTTTTTTTGGGGCTCTCTCTAGAGCCAAACCAGCAGACATTAACTGGGTAGTGACAAAGACAGAATTATATTGACGACAAATAAGAGGGAGACTGTGATAGTCAGATCTAGGTGCTCTCCAACGTGCTAGACGACTCACTTGTCCTTTTGTGCCTTGGGGATCTCTCTAGAGCCAAACCAGCAGCAGTTAACTGGGTAGTGACATAGACAGAATCGTGTTAAAGACAAAGAAATGGAAGACTGTAATGGGCACTTCTGGTTGCTCTCCAACGTGCTAGACGATTTACTTGTCCCATGGTGCCTTGGGCCACTCACTAGTGCTCATGCAGCTTCCTTTAACTGGGTAGTGACATAGACAGAATCGTATTGACGACAAAGAAAATGGAGAATGTGTTAAGCTCTTCTGGCTTATTAGCTCTCATCAGCCAGACATAAGCAACCCCAGGTTTGCATTGCACGAGGCTCGCACTTCAAACGTTTTTTGAGCAGTTGTCCCGCTCATGTCAACGCTCATGTCAGTTGGGGCTCTCCAAAATGTTATGCGACTCACTTGTCCCGTTGTGTCTTACGGCTCTCTCGAACCCATCAAGCAGCCGTAAACTGGCTAGTGACAGACACAATCATATTGCTATCAAAGGAAAGGAGACTTGGATAGGCACTTTCGGCTTATAAGTATCATCAGCCAGCCATATCCAAGCCCAGCGAAATGGTAACCGAGGCTCGAACTCGTGACGTTTCTGATCGAAATGCAACGCTCTATTTTATGCCTTTCGAGCATAATGACATTTCCCTTTCGATTGGTTATATACGTTATGTCAGATGGGCGCTCTCAGACGTGTTAGACGACTCACTTGTCCCATTGTGCCTTGGTTCCCTCTCTAGGGCCAAACCAACAGCCGTTACCTGGGTAGTGACATAGACAGAAGCGTATTGATGACAAAGAAGAGGGAGACTGTGACAGTTAATGCTGGGTTCTCTCCGACGTGCTAGACGATTCGCATATCAAGTTGTTCCTTGAGCTCCGTCTAGAGCCAAACCAGCAGCCGTTAACTGGGAAGTGACATAGACAGAATTGTATTGACGACAAAGAAGAGGGAGACTGTGATAGTCAGTTCTGGGTGCTCTCCGACGTGCTAGACGACTCACTTGTCCTATTGTGCCTTGGGGCTCTGATTAGGGCCAGACCAACAGCCGTTACCTGGGTAGTTACATAGACAGAAGCGTATTGACAACAAAGAAAAGGGAGACTTCTGGGCGCTCTCCGACGGTTCAAAACACTCAATTGTTATGTTGAGCCTTTGGACTATCTCTAGAGCCAAACCAGCTGCAGGTACCTGGGAAGTGACATAGACAAAATCGTATTAACGACAAACAAAAGTGAGACTTTGATAGTTAATTTTGGGTGCTCTCCGACGAGCTAGACGACTCACTTACCCCATTGTGCCTTGGTTTCCTCTCTAGGGCCAAACCAACAGCCGTTACCTGGGTAGTGACATAGACAGAAGCGTATTGATGACAAAGAAGAGGGAGACTGTGACAGTCACTTCTGGGTTCTCTCCGACGTGCTAGACGATTCACATGTCAAGTTGTTCCTTGAGCTCTCCCTAGAGCCAAACCAGCAGGCGTTAACTGGGAAGTGACATAGACAGAATTGTATTGACGACAAAGATAAGCGAGACTGTGATAGTCAGTTCTGGGTGCTCTCCGACGTGCTAGACGACTCACTTTTCCTATTGTGCCTTGGGGCTCTCATTAAGGCCTGACCAACAGCAGTTAACTAAATAGTGACATAGACAGAATCGTATTGAAGAAAAAAAATGGAAGACTGTGATGGGCACTTCTGGGTGCTCTTCGACGTGCTAGACGATTTACTTGTCCCATGGTGCCTTGGGCCACTCACTAGTGCCCATGCAGCTACCTTTAACTGGGTAGTGACATAGACAGAATCGTATTGACGACAAAGAAAATTGGAGAATGTGTTAAGCTCTTCTGGCTTATTAGCTCTCATCAGCCAGACATAAGCAACCCCAGGTTTGCATTGCACGAGGCTCGCACTTCAAACGTTTTTGAGCAGTTGTCCCGCTCATGTCAGCGCTCATGTCAGTTGGGGCTCTCCAAAATGTTATGCGACTCACTTGTCCCGTTGTGTCTTACGGCTCTCTCGAACCCATCAAGCAGCCGTAAACTGGCTAGTGACAGACACAATCATATTGCTATCAAAGGAAAAGGAGACTTGGATAGGCCCTTTCGGCTTATTAGGCATCATCAGCCAGCCATATCCAAGCCCAGCGATACGGTAAACGAGGCTATAACTCGTGACGTTTCTGATCGAAGTGCAACGCTCTATTTTTATGCCACACGAGCATAATGACATTTCCATTTCGATTGGTTATATACGTTATGTCAGATGGGCGCTCTCAGACGTGTTAGACGACTCACTTGTCCCATTGTGCCTTGGTTCCCTCTCTAGGGCCAAACCAACAGCCGTTACCTGGGTTGTGACATAGACAGAAGCGTATTGATGACAAAGAAGAGGGAGACTGTGACAGTCACTTCTGGGTTCTCTCCGACGTGCTAGACGATTCACATGTCAAGTTGTTCCTTGAGCTCTCCATAGAGCCAAACCAGCAGACGTTAACTGGGAAGTGACATAGACAGAATTGTATTGACGACAAAGAAGAGGGAGACTGTGATAGTCAGTTCTGGGTGCTCTCCGACGTGCTAGACGACTCACTTGTCCTATTGTGCCTTGGGGCTCTCATTAGGGCCAGACCAAAACCCGTTACCTGAAGTGAGATCGACAGAAGCGTATTGATGACAAAGAAGAGGGAGACTGTGACAGTCACTTTTGGGTGCTCTCCGAAATGCTAGACGACTCGCTTGACCCATCGTGCCTTAGGCCACACGCTAGTGCCCATGCAACTTCCTAGACTGACTAGTGACATAGACAGAATTGTATTGACGACAAAGAAAATGGAGAATGTGTTTGACACTTCTGGCTTATTAGCTCTCATCAGCCCGCCATACGCAACCCCAGGTTTGCATTGCATGAGGCTCGCACTTCAAACGTTTTTTGAGCAGTTGTCCCGCGCAGGTCAACGCTCATGTCAGTTGGGGCTCTCCAAAATGTTATGCGACTCACTTGTCCCGTTGTGTCTTACGGCTATCTCGAGCCCACCAAGCAGCCGTAAACTGGCTAGTGACGGACACAATCATATTGCTATCAAAGGAAAGGAGACTTGGATAAGCACTTTTGGCTTATTAGGCATCATCAGCCAGCCATATCCAAGCCCAGCGATACGGTAAACGGGGCTTGAACTCGTGACGTTTCTGATCGATGTGCAACGCTTTACTTTATGCCACACGAGCATAATGACTTTTCCCTTTCGATTGGTTATATACGTTATGTCAGATGGGCGCTCTCAGACGTGTTAGACGACGCACTTGTCCCATTGTGCCTTGGTTCCCTCTCTAGGGCCAAACCAACAGCCGTTACCTGGGTAGTGACATAGACAGAAGCGTATTGATGACAAAGAAGAGGGAGACTGTGACAGTCACTTTTGGGTGCTCTCCGAAGTGCTAGACGACTCGCTTGACCCATCGTGCCTTAGGCCACACGCTAGTGCCCATGCAACTTCCCAGACTGACTAGTGACATAGACAGAATTGTATTGACGACAAAGAAAATGGAGAATGTGTTAAGCACTTCTGGCTTATTAGCTCTCATCAGCCAGCTATAAGCAACCTTAGGTTTGCTTTGCACGAGGCTCGCACTTCAAACGTTTTTTGAGCAGTTGTTCCGCTCATGTCAACGCTCATGTCAGTTGGGGCTCTTCAAAATGTTATGCGACTCACTTTTCCATTGTGCCTTACGGCTCTCTCGAACCCATCAAGCAGCCGTAAACTGGCTAGTAACAGACACTATCATATTCCTATCAAAGGAAAGGAGACTTGGATAGGCACTTTCGGCTTATTAAGCACCCTCACCCAGCCATATTCAAGACAAGCGAAATGGTTAATGAGGCTCAAACTCGTGACGTTTCTGATCGAAGTGCAACGCTCTATTTTATGCCACACGAGCAAAATGACATTTCCCTTTCGATTGGTTATATACGTGATGTCAGATGGGCGCTCTCAGACGTGTTAGACGACTCACTTGTCCCATTGTGCCTTGGATTCCTCTCTAGGGCCAAACCAACAGCCGTTACCTGGGAAGTGACATAGACAGAAGCGTATTAATGACAAAGACAAACGAGAGTATAATAGGCACTTCTGGGTTCTCTCCGACGTATAAGAGGATTCGCTTGTCCCATTGTGCCTTGGGGCTCTCTCTAGAGCCAAACTAGCTGCCGTTAATTGGGTAGAGACATAGGCAGAATCGTAGTAAACACAAAGAAGCGAGAGACTAGGAAAGGCACATCTGGGTGCTCTATGACGTGCTAGACGACTCGCTTGACCCATCGTACATTGGGCCACACGCTAGTGACCATGCAACTACCTACACTGACTAGTGACATAGACAGAATTGTATAGACGACAAAGAAAAGGGAGAATGTGTTAAGCTCTTCTGCCTTATTAGCTCTCATCAGCCAGTCATAAGCAACCTCAGGTTGGCATTGCACGAGGCTCGCACTTCAAACGTTTTTTGAGCAGTTGTCCCGCTCATGTCAACGCTCATGTCAGTTGGGGCTCTCCAAAATGTTATGCGACTCACTTGGCCCGTTGTGCCTTGGCTCCCTCTCTAGGGCCAAACCAACAGCCGTTACCTGGGTAGAGACATAGAGAGTAGCGTATTGATGACAAAGAAGAGGGAGACGGTGACAGTCACTTCTGGGTTCTCTCCGACGTGCTAGACGATTCACATGTCAAGTTGTTCCTTGAGCTCTCTCTAGAGCCAAACCAGCAGCCGTTAACTGGGAAGTGACATAGACAGAATTGTATTGACGACAAAGAAGAGGGAGACTGTGATTGTTAGTTCTGGGTGCTCTTCGACGCGCTAGACGACTCACTTGTCCTAATGTGCCTTGGGGCTCTCATTAGGGCCAGACCAACAGCCGTTTCCTGGGTAGTGACATAGACCGAAGCGTATTGACGACAAAGACAAGAAGGACTTCTGGGTGCTCTCTGGCATGTTAAACAACTCAAATGTCATGTTTTGCCTTGGGGCTATCTCTAGAGCCAAACCAGTAGCCGTTAACTGGGTAGTGACATAGACAGAATTGTATTGACGAAAAAAAAAGAGGGAGACTTTGATAGTCAGTTCTAGGTGCTCTTCGACGTGCTAGACGACTCACTTGTCCTATTGTGCCTTGGGGCTCTCATTAGGGCCTGACCAACAGCCGTTACCTTGGTAGTTACATCGACAGAAGCATATTGACAACAAAGAAAAGGGAGACTTCTGGGCGATCTCTGACGGTTCAAACAACTCAATTGTTATGTTGAGACTTAGGACTATCTCTAGAGCCAAACAGCAGCAGGTACCTGGGAAGTGACATAGACAAAATCGTATTAACGACAAACAAGAGGGAGACTGTGATAGTCAATTTTGGGTGCTCTCCGACGTGCTAGACGACTCACTTGTCCCATTGTGCCTTGGATTCCTCTCTAGGGCCAAACCAACAGCCGTTACCTGGGAAGTGACAAAGACAGAAGCGTATTAATGACAAAGACAAACGAGAGTATAATAGGCACTTCTGGGTTCTCTCCGACGTGCTAGAGGATTCGCTTGTCCCATTGTGCCTTGGGGCTCTCTCTAGAGCCAAACCAGCAGCCGTTAATTGGGTAGAGACATAGGCAGAATCGTAGTAAAGACAAAGAAGAGAGAGACTAAGAAAGGCACATCTGGGTGCTCTATGACGTGCTAGACGACTCGCTTGACCCATCGTACATTGGGCCACACGCTAGTGACCATGCAACTACCTACACTGACTAGTGACATAGCAGAATTGTATTGACGACAAAGAAAAGGGAGAATGTGTTAAGCTCTTCTGCCTTATTAGCTCTCATCAGCCAGTCATAAGCAACCTTAGGTTGGCATTGCACGAGGCTCGCACTTCAAACGTTTTTTGAGCAATTGTCCCGCTCATGTCAACGCTCATGTCAGTTGGGGCTCTCCAAAATGTTATGCGACTCACTTGGCCCGTTGTGTCTTACGGCTCTCTCGAACCCATTAAGCAGCCATAAACTGGCTAGTGACAGACACAATCATATTGCTATCAAAGGAAAGGAGACTTGGATAGGCACTTTCGGCTTATTAAGCATCATCAGCCAGCCATATCCAAGCCCAGCGATACGGTAAACGAGGCTTGAACTCGTGACGTTTCTGATCGAAGTGCAACGCTCTACTTTATGCCACACGAGCATAATGACATTTCCCTTTCGATTGGTTATATACGTTATGTCAGATGGACGCTCTCAGACGTGTTAGACGAAGCGCTTGTTCCATTGTGCCTTGGGGCTCTCTCTAGAGCCAAACCAGCAGCCATAACCGGGGACGTGACATAGACAGAAGCTTATTAATGACAAAGAAAAAGAGAGTATAATAGGCACTTCTGGGTGCTCTCCGACATGCTAAACGATTCACATGACATGCTTTTCCTTGGGGCTCTCTCTAGAGCCAAACCAGCAGCATTGACATTGACAAAATCGTATTAACGACAAAGAATAGTGAGATTATGATAGTCAATTTTGGGTGCTCTCCAAAGTGCTAGACGACTCACTTGTCCCATTGTGCCTTGAGGCTCTCTCGAGGGCCGAACCAACAGCCGTTACCTGGGAAGTGACATAGACGGAAGCGTATTGACGACAAAGAAAAGGGAGACTTCTGGGTACTCTCTGACATGTTAAACAACTCAAATGTCATTTTTTGCCTTTGGGCTATCTCTAGAGCCAAACCAGCAGCCGTTAACTGGGTAGTGACATAGACAGAATTGTATTGACAACAAAGAAGAGGGAGACTTTGATAGTCCGTTCTAGGTGCTCTTCGACGTGCTAGACGACTCACTTGTCCGTTTGTGCATTGGGGCTCTCATTAGGGCCAGACCAACAGCCGTTACCTGGGTAGTGACATAGCCAGAAGCGTATTGATGACAAAGAAGAGGTAGACTGTGACAGTCATTGCTGGGTTCTCTCGGACGTGCTAGACGATTCGCTTGTCCCATTGTGCCTTGGGGCTCTCTCTCGAGATTTAAACCAGCAGCCGTTACCTGGGTATTGACATAGACAAAAGCATATTGACAACCAAGAAATGGGAGACTGCGATGGGCACGTCTGGGCACTCCCCGACGTCTTAAACAACTCAATTTTCATGTTGTGCCTTGGGGCTCTCTTTAAAGCCAAACTAGCAGCCATTAGTTGGGCAGTGACATAGACAGAATCGTATTGACAAGAAAGAAAAGGTTAACTGTTACGGTAACTTCCGGTTTTTTCGGCATAATCTGCAAGCCATAAACATTTCCAGTGTTACGTTTCACGAGGCTTGATTTCCCAACGTTTTTGATCGATGCGGAATAATCTTCCAACTTTTATACAAGCATGATTACTTTCCCTTTTAAGATTGGGTATATAAACCATGTCAGATGTGCGCTGTCCGAAGTGTTAGACAACTCACTTGTCATGTTGTGCCTTGGGGCTCTCTCTCGAGCCAAAACCACTAGCTGTAAACTAGCTAGTGTCATAGAAAGAATCGTATTACCAACAAAGAAACGAGACTGGAATGGGCACTTCTGGCTTATAAAAAAGCATTAACCAGCCATAGCTCCAGTTTGCGTTATAAGAGGTTCAAAATCGCAAAGATTTTGATCGAAGTGCAACGCTCTTCCTAAATCCACAAGAACAGTATGACAGTACCTTTTTCGATATGGTATATAAACCATATAAGATGGCACACTCCGATGTTCTAGACGACTCACTTGTCCCATTGTTCCCTTGGGCCCTCTCTAGAGCCAAACCAGCAGCCGTTAACTGAGTAGTGACATAGACAGAATCGTATTGACGACAACAAAGAGGGAAACTGTGATAGTCCACTTCTGGTTCTTCCGACGTGCTAGACGACTCACTTGTCCCATTGTGCCTTCGGCTCTCTCTAGGGCCAAACCAACAGCCGTTACCTGGTAGTGACATAGACAAAGCTTATTGATAAAAACGAAATGGGAGACTGTGCTGGGCAATTCTTGGCGCTCTCCGACTTTTTAAACAACTCAATTGTCATGTTGTGACTTTGGGCTATCTTTAGAGCCAAACTAGCAGCCATTGCCTGGGTAGTGACACAGACAGAAGCGTATTGAGGACTAGGAAATGGGAGACTGTCCTGGGCATTTCTGGGTGCTTCTAGACTTGTTAAACAACTCAATTGTCATGTTGGGCCTTGGGGCTCTCGCTGGAGCCAAACCAGAAGCCGTTAACTGAGTTGTGACATAGACAGAATCGTATTGACGACAACAAAGAGGGAAACTGTGATAGTCACTTCTTGTATCTCTCCGACGTTCTAGAAAACTCACTTGTCCCATTGTTCCTTTGGGCTCTCTCAAGGGCCAAACCGACAGCCGTTACCTGGGCAGTGAAATAGACAGAAGCGTATTGACGACACAGAAAAGGGAGACACTGATGAGCACTTCTGGTTTGTTTGGCATAATCAGCAAACCATAAACATTCCCAGTGTTCCGTTGCACGAGGCATGTTTTCACAACGTTTTTGATCGATGCGGAATAATCTACAAACTTTCACACAAGCATTATGACTTTTCCTTTAAGATTGGGTATAAAACCATGTCAGATGTGCGCTTTCTCCGACGTGTTCGACAACTCTCTTGTGCCGATGTGCCTTGTGGCTCCTCTCTCGAGCCACAAACCACCAGCTGTAAACTAGCTAGCGTCATGGAAAGAATCG
>WEDG01014040.1:0-15455 GCA_017591395.1 Schistocephalus solidus
TTGGAAGTACGGTATAACGTGTTTGCATATATATATATATATATATATATATATATATATATATATATTCACTGTTTAATTTATTTAAAAACGGGATTATCACTTTTATTTAAGTATGAACGGTAAAGATGTCTTTCTTAGCTATAGCAAATTTTGCGAAATAAGTTTTCTTTAGATTTCTTTAAAAACATTATTCGCTTTACGCAGACGTAGGAAGTTAACAGGCACCTGCAGTATTCGAAGGTAACGCCCCCAGTTGCGGGAAAAAATCCAGGTATATCTTCACTTTAAACCATCTTAATATTACTTTGCCCGATAATGTATGGACTGTAATACACGGGTTAATGTGTAGTCATAGTGTGAGGAAGATATGTTTACATTTGTCGATATGGATATTTTAGAAGATGTGGTTGCAATCGCTAGAGCATGAAATGGGTTATTGTAATGGTTCGCGTTCTCCCTTAAGCCCACCATCAGCGTCCGCGCACATAAGGATATTGAAGGCGCAAGGAATGCAATATTTTTAGGATGCCATTGCCCTGCCACCACAAGCATAGTCCTTTCAACAAATCTAGCGTTCATTGCTGCAGCTCATTCATGAAGCACTAACTCCGTTTATGACCTCACCCGAGTCATTAATTGTAGGAATCGCGTCACCTTTTTCGACTCCTAGCTGCTATCGGCAAGCTGTTTGGACGTGACGCGCTCCGATCACATCGTCCGCGGGAAATATTTGCCCCGCGTGAGTAGTCGTCTACTTGAGCGCGGATTCGATTTCTTCACAGGTGTCTCGACAATAATGTGTCCCCGAAAAGTGTTTCGTACAACACTCTGGTGAACACACGGCTGGCGAGACGTGCAGTATTTAAACATGGCACGCCTCTTTTCTTATATCGCGGACTTTCAGCTGACGCACTTTGTTTGCAGATAGCTCCACATTTTAGGAACTGCCCATCGAAACCGGGCAGGTGTTCTGTCATCATCTCAACCGTTCGACCGTCGTAATCCGACGATATCCACCGTATGCCCCACAGAAGGGTGGTGCAGGGATGGTGACTTGTGCGCAAATTTGTCTTAAGTGGTAGTAGACTTTCAGAGCATCTGCCGCACTCTCTCTCTCCCTCTTCCCTACCCACCTGTGCCCGGTGTCAAGACATAGTCAAAAAGACCGCAGGCGGGGTTCGGCGCAGGTGAATAATCTCCCACGAAGTGGGAGGGCGGGTGCGGTATGAGGCTGCACCTACGCGTACCCATGTTAGGCAGGCATATCCTCCATGTTCGGTATTTTTAATGGAAGCTCATGCCAAATAATAATAACGCATGAAGTACGCTGATTTGGCTCCCGTGTTGGTCCAGCGCATCTACCACGTGGCCCATTTAGGAGGCCCCTGTCACCATCTTGACCATTTGAAACAGTCTTATAATAGCGCAGCGGTTGCCATCACGAGGATGATCAAAGGAAATGCAACGATTATGATCCGCCAACTGGCAGAAGTACACAGCAGCGCCGTCAACTGACTGCCAGTGACTTTGCATGGTTCCGATTGGCATGCAAACGCATCCACGGCAGCGTGGGTAGCAGCATCGACTTCTGTCGAAAAGTAAGTTAGTAAGTTTCCTCGGGGTTTGACTTTTAGTGCGTGGACAGAAAATGCTAGACCGCATAATCGAAAATGTATTAACTGGTATGTTGCCTTCTGTTTAAACATAAGCTGTGCACAGCTTATGGTCGAAATGATATTTTTAGTTTATCAAAATGTCCAAGGTGAGGTAGTTTGCGTAGGGCTGACACTTTTGTTAAGAGTATACAAAAACCCATGGCTGTAACTTATCTCTATAGTAGAATTTAACAGATTGGGTGACCTGCATAACGTTCTAAACATGTCTGATGAGAATTTTCTCGAAGCACTTAAAGTGATCCTAGCATGAAACTGTCAAACGATTTCCTCTTTAATCGTTACACGTTATCACATAGAACAGGGTTGAAGTAAAGCTAACCGACGACGAAAGAATGAATGAATGCTTAACTCTAGCTAGAATCAAACCGAGAGCTTACAATTCCAGCTCCTCGTTTACGAAGGTCCTCTACTGATAAGCCTTCAAAAAATAAAAATTGTTTGCGGCATATTTTCTCAATAACAGGTGATATTTTTCAGCAACATGAATTCTTATTGTTTAAGGGCTGTGCACTTGCATTAGTGTGGGCGGAAGTAAATTCACTGACTGATCTCATGAAATGTCCACCAAAATTCTGAAATGCGCTTTTGATCATGGAGGATTACTTAATTGGGGTTCAGAAGGAGAAGATGCGATCGATGTAACATGATGTTTATCGATCCGACGTTTCGGATTGTCACTTGAACCCATCTTTAGTCGTACCTGCGGCGGCCTCTGAAGATGGGTTCGAGTGAGAATCCAAAACGTTGGACCTATAAACTGCGCGTTCCAGCGATCGCCTCCTCGTTTTCTGAACTGCTTCCTGTGACTCGCTTCTATTGGCAGTTGGGGTCGTCATACTAAACATCCTGCGGCCTAATACCATGCTAGTTCACATATTTCAGGATGCCACATTTTTAAACCTTCAACTTTTATGCGTTTTTTCTACTGATTTTCGATGCCCTTACAAATTCAAATATATCTCATGACAAAGGTGAGCCAAAATATTCCTTCTAATTGTCACTT
The DNA here is from genome assembly GCA_017591395.1 of Schistocephalus solidus. Classification (NCBI taxonomy): domain Eukaryota; kingdom Metazoa; phylum Platyhelminthes; class Cestoda; order Diphyllobothriidea; family Diphyllobothriidae; genus Schistocephalus; species Schistocephalus solidus. The sequence goes on from WEDG01014040.1 coordinate 2,683, forward strand.
CTTTCTCAAAGTTAAGACTCGAAGAATGTCTAGCATTCGGCTTTAAACAAATTTCTAATTTTAATATTGTTAACGGTATGGTATGTAAAGCACCAAAGAAACCAGAAACCCCAGGCTCGTGTACTACGAGACCGTTGATAGTAGGAATTTTGTGGGTGGTTCAGTACAGCGGGTAATTTAAGATTTGTGAAAAATATACCATGGAACACTTAGTTCTTTAATCGGCATCCTTGATATTGCAACTGGATATACCAGCTTACTTCGACTCATCCCATTGCACCCCTAAACGTTATTCTTTAGTCAGAGGCGATTACGCGCCGACGACAGCCTTGATCAGATGGGTTCTCCATCCAGTTTCCTCCTTGTACGTGTTACCCACACAACGCGTGCTTTATGGTTCTATGGCGAATACAGTTTCCAATGCCGGTGCCGGTGAGCCAGCTCGCCGAGCAATCAGCACGCCACCCTCCCACCCGGTGACGAAATTTCATCGGATAACGACCCACATGCCGGCCATCAAACAATTGACGCACCAGAGTACTGTCTTCATCGCTGAAGGGGGAGATGGTGATTGCCGTCAGTGTGCAGTAGCATAGCGACGGCATGCTATAAATACTGCAACTACCTGGGTAGGAATTATCCGTATCTGATACAGTCTCTGAGGATGGGCTCATTGGAATCCAAAACGTCAGGTGAATAAAGCCCTCGTCCCAGCGATCGGATCTACTTCTGCTCACATCCACTTCAGTCAGTTCTCGTTTCAGTTGAACAGGCGTAGAGCATATTTGGCTGTTGTCTAGAATGCATACAAAATATTTCCAAATCTTCCTTGAACTTCTCTTTGAATGGTTCTCGTTTATGATCACATTATTGTATTGTGGTACACCAGATATATTTGGGCGACATTAAAACCGGTCCCTTATTACATGAGCCTGGGTGCTGTAATACCCTGCCGGTACCTTAGTATTTTTGATACCTAAAAATTCTCATTGAAATAGCATCAGGTCTGTTCGTTATTAATGCTCCTCATTAATCAGAAAAAAATGCCCACATCCATTGCAAAATGTTAGGAGCACTACATAGTTTCTTCTTAATGGCATAAGGAACATACGCTTTTCATCGCATGTAAAGCATGCAGCTTCTAGAATGAAAATCTTATACGTAAATACAATGGAAAACGGGGTTTAACTTTATTAGAGAATCAGAAAAGGTTTAAGAAAACGAAACATACACTTTTTAGTGTACGCTTTGAAGAAGACGGGCGTTGCTACCAAAAGAGTACAAGAAAAACTTTTTTTCACCTAATTTCTATAAATTATTTTTGATTTTATAAGCGGGTCAGAAACCAATATCCAAAAATACCTTATAATATAGTAATCATTTTTATCGTGTTTGATTTTTTGGGGTAGCCAAAAAAATGCAGCCACAAAATTGTCAATATCACAATCCCCATTAAGTTATCCTCCGTAATCGGAGACAGGTTTCGGAAGTTCAGTCAACATTTCATGTTATCGGTCGCTGACCGTTGGTAGTTAGTGATAGTCAATCTGAGCTCCTAACACCCTGGCGACCGAATTCCCTTCAGTCTAGTAATTAGGACTGTTTAGTGTGAGCCTCCCATTTAAATGCAGTTTGCATTTATTTCCCCGCATTTGCTTGGAAATCTACCTTTCCTGATTTTGACGCATCTTCTCCGTTTTAACTAGTCGAAATTTGCCTTTCTGTGATTTTGGACATTCAAACAGCGGGTCATGTTAGCAAACAATGAAGAACTACCTGCCCTTTCATTGTCGAAAAGGTCTCTTTTCACTTGTTTTCGTCACGGCGTTTTAAGCATCAGCCACTCAGTTGCTGATGAGTGTGCAACAGGGCAACTAATAACTCCGACTGTCCACCGGCATACTTCTACCAAATTCTTTAGCAGCAGCAACTAAAAGTACTTCTGCATTCACAAACTCGCGAACACCGTCTTCGTGAGGGCAGCCCGACAGGCTCTACCACCCGAGCGCTATTTGGCTGATCTCTGAATCGTAAATCATGCCGTACAGTCATGAGACATCTCAATCGCACCACTCTCGCCCTTGTCCTGCGTCTCACACCTCTCTTGTCTTCATGACAGAGATTGAAAATGTCAGGCGTGCTGAGTAATTTATGCTCCACCTCTTACTACGCCCTCTGTGAAAGCCACCTTCTGACAGTTCAAAGGCAATTTATCACGACGAATGTGAACAACAAGTTGCATTTTGATCTGCAGGTGCAGTCTCCTGTGAAACCTCGAGATTTCGCTTTGTCAGTACCTCGGAGAATAATTGTGTTTGAACTTCGCATAAGTGTGTAATTTTTACGAAACCTCGTCGACACTTACCACTTACAATTTACTGAGTTAAACGGCGCGCCTGCATACTGGAAGACGTTTGAATAAGTTCGTGTAGTGATGTCAAACTTATTTGTTTTTCCTATCGAAGTCATTTTTAGTTCCCTAAAGTGTTTTTCGCCGTCTACAGTACATCCTAGCGGTTTAAGAGGAAATATGGAACACGGATTGCATGAAATTGGAATTGCAGTAAGGTTTTTTAACCTCACCCATAATGCCACGTTATAGATAACGCGGATTACTGTCTAAATTCCCTAACCCATTATCGTTTAAGTAAAGAAGAAGGTAGTTCGTTCGCCAGAATCTTTATTCAGTCAAACTTTAATTTGTTTCGAAAACAGGATACGTTCATTTTTACAAACTCAGGCCATGGTGTTAGGGTATTTTAATATTCCAAATGCGGGAGTAATCCGACTTAACCCTGCAGCGAACCCGATTTGAGCCATTCCTCTGATGGATACGTTCACTCCTAGGATTATCACGTCCTCTTATCTCGTTCTACCGTATCACCAATTGACATTTTTGTGGATAAAACAGCGTTTTGAACGATGACCAGACTATTTTAATATTCATTATCTGAACCGATTCAACCTGCTATGCACACTAAGCTCCTTAATCAGGTTATAAAATGACAGGAGCAGTTAATAGATCTTGACGAAGTGTTTTATTCCAATAAATTCTGCTTTTTTGATTTCTTAAATTCCGCCCGGGCACAAACTGGTTCGGTTATCTGCAATGAATCCCATACATACATTAAAGAAGTCACGTTCGGCGAACATGCGTTTTTAAGTATACCCCGTTAAACCTTGTTATGAAACACTTTGTAAGAAAGTGGTTTCCTAAGCGGAGGTCAAGGTCTCAAAATATCTTCCTCTCTATAAACAATCTGATGCGCTTGAAGCTATAAAGGAGCGATAAAATCTGTGGCTGGGAAGGTTACCAGTTGATGCGATAACTTGGAAATTGCAGTCAGCTCATGGTGTGTTTGTGTGGGGTGGCCGACTGGGGGTCTGATAGTTAGGTTACAACGGCTCCTTCTCAATTTGACCTCTATGGAACTTCCACTCATGAGATCCCAGCCAGGCACGCCTAGGAGCGACTCCAGTCGCGCCGGCCACCTGCTTCCTCCCCCGCTTCCGGTTTTCTTGACTTGGTCTTGAGTCCAGGGTAAGGAAAGTGCCGTCTATGCTGTGTCAGTATACAGCCCCTATAATCTACTTCACTCGCAAGTCGCCGTCCCTACGCACACGGTGGACTTCAATAAAATCGAAGGTCTTACTGCCGGTAACTTTGATTTGCTCGGTGTCATCACAAATCGCTGACATGCTGACTTCATCAGGTTGCCATCTTTCCTTCTCCTCAGTTAAAGCTACCTTCCGACAATGCAAAGGCAATGCACCATGACATCTGCGCTGCATTTTAATCTATAAGTTCAGTCGTCTGATGAACCTGGGGATTTAATTTTAGTGGTATGTCGGAGAAGAACGGTGGCATACGTGGGTAGTTTCTACGTAATTTTGCTTACCTTTACGACCTCTAAGGTGTCATTTAAATGGAACGGCGCTCCTGTGATAAAAAATTCTTTCTATGTGTGCAAGCCGCTGGACCACATTTCGAACCCGAATTGAACCTGGGAATCGCCATTACTCTGAGTTGTACGTCCGCTCTGTTTTTTTGGTCTCCAATTCACCGAAGTTATCGATTTGAAAACGTTCTTAACTATGAATTTGATATTATTCTATTTATCATCTGAAACGATTCAATCTTCCCTGTACGCTTCAACGACTGAGTGCAGTCGATAGGTCTTTGCGACCTGTCTGCTACCAATAAATCCTTCGGCTTATACTTGTTTTAAATTCCTAACTGAGGAAAATATTCGTCAGTATTCTGGGATTATTCCCTAACAGAAGTAAACTGTATTTACCCCTGGTTTGGTAATGACTGAACACACTGAACCGTTTCCCTATGACTGTTAGTTTTTAATGTCACTGCTCTAACACAAAGTATATGTTAGCATAGACCGTTCGAAGAATAAACAAACATGTACGTTCACTGAAATTGGCGCCACTGGGAACGAGGGTGCTAGTAAAGATGGTCTCCGGTGGTTAGTCACTATGCTCCTCAATGATAACTTTGCAGAGAAGGTGAGGAGCCGAAACCCCGCTGTTACAGTTAATCTAACTGAAGGGAAAGAAAAATGGTGAGTTGAATGGCTTAGATTATTTGGTCTGATGTGCGTCCTTTGAAGATCCATACTCAAGGCAGTTTGAACACTCGTCTGTTATTTTTCGCAATAGGAAGAGCGCGAAATCAAACCTGACTTCTTTCATATTGGTGCTGAAGAGGGACTGACAGCCGAAAACTGACATAAATCTTCTCATTCTGACCTCGGAAATAATTCAAGAAAAAAAACGGAGGTAATCAATATCACGCCCCCAACTTGGTGGCCATTTTTATGGTGAAACACATAAATGAGGGCTTGTGGTGTGATAACACGTCCACCATTTACTGCTGAAAATAACCTCCTCTGGTTTCTGCCACGCAGTTCCGACAGGGGTTTTCATGCTGCTTCCTGTCACCGCGGTGTTCTTCTCGCCGCTTACAATTGTGCCTTAACAGGGAACTGTCGGGCTTTGCTAGGAAAGGTGGGTGCAGATTGAAACCTCATTAACGGAGAAAGAGTGAGAGAGCGAGAGAGAGAGAGAGAGAGATTAGAGTGAGAGAGGTTGAGAGAGATAGATAGAGAGAGAGAGAAATAGATAGAGTAAAGAGAGGAGAGAGAGAGAGAGAGAGAGAGAGAGAGAGAGAGAGAGAGAGAGAGAGAGAGAGAGAGGGTAACATGCATTCACCAGGGTGCGTGCCAGTAAGGACGCGAGAGAAACCCGGGGTGGAGGGAAGTACACAGGACATGTTGCCGTGTACGATGGACAGTTTCTCACACATTCGCGGCTGAACTGACACGTCCAGCCGAAGAAAAGGTGCAGGGCAGCGCAGGAGGGTAGGAAATAAAGGCCAAGTTTATGTTCTGTTCGCACTTCCGATTTATAGAGTTCAACAGTCATCTGGCCCAGATTGATGTCCTTACTCGACAAATGTGCACATTTCTTTGCATAAGCTGGATGTCAGCTTCCAGCGTTGTCAGCTCTGGGGCCTGCGTAAATTAAGCCCGCTGGTATACACACCTTTTGACTCAGGTTTGAAGGTCTAAATCGTAGGCGAGTGAACTCGTGGGTTTGGTGTTTGGCACTACGCAGCTAACTATTGCAAGATGATTGAGAGAGAAATGCGACACTTTTTGGCGGCTTGGCAAGGGCCATTTGTCTTTTTTTGCGTCTTTCATCTTATAACTGGGCCGGATGATACATCTGAGGTGCCGACAAGCCCGCTTGTCAGCACGCCGTCATGAAGAGCCCTTATGCGCCTGTGTAAAACGTTCAGTGTTCATGTTTTTTTCATGATGGTAGGATGTCAATGGATTTTTCTGTCAGTATGGCTTCAAATGAGAAAACATGGAGGTAGGCATAGAAGACTTGCGTCTGGAGGGCACAATCAGACCACTACGGGGCGGATCTTCGGATCTGCACTTTTTGAATAAGCTGCATTACGAAGATCCCTGGTCGCATCCCCTCTGTCGCCTTTAGAAAGCCACGAGTTGGTTTGGTTGACGCTCGTTAAGCGTATGATCATCATCACGTGATACAATAGACTGGGGAAAAGTCCTTTAGGTTCTCCGTAAAGCAAGACTGCTTCGTGCATTCATTCTCAACTCTGATTACTGGTGGTTTCAGAGCTCCCTGAGCGCGTTCCTCGAGTTATGACTACGTACTTCAGCGGTCCGGCCATGGTTCAAAGTTCGATTTCGTGGGTAATTCAGCTGGAGACCACATAAGCCAGTTGCAAGGAACGTTGAAGAAAAGTACCAAACATTAACCTTTGTTCCGCATTTTGCTTCTCTTGGGAACTCAGGATGATTTTTGTCCCAATACATCAATTATGTGATGCCAGGTGAACGATTATCTGTTGAAGTTTTTCCTCTGATGCATGTTTATTTCGCACCGCGCATTATCTTTGACGAAGCACTTCCACTGAATGGCTTCTCGCCCAGAATTTGAGCGTCGAGCGAAAAACGATTCTTTTAGTAATTTTTGAGACAGCTACTAGGGTGCTGAACTCCAATTTCCCCCATGATATCTTGAATACTTTAGACTATGCTTGAAGCAAGGTTTCTAAATTGCCGAATAAATTTGAACACTACAGGCTGCTACACCTGCATTCAAGGTTTCCAAATGCATTCTGTATACATTCTGTGTAAGGAAAATCACACATTTCTCTAGGCTATGAAAAAGAAGACACATATTTCTGTTAATAGTTTGCAATATGTGTGGATCATGTTGCATTAATAAATTGTTTCATGAATAAATTAATGGATACGATGTATACTGAATGAACAGATCGTGGTTTTAAAAAATATCATATTCAGAAACTTTTAGAAAACAGAAAGTTACCCTTTCTTTAAGTACAAAATTTGAAGAAGGCGCGATCTGCTACTAAACGCGTATAAGAGAGAGCATTCTGTGCATGTTTTCTATAAAATATATTTGAATTTATAAGGACAGTGAAAATCATTGAGAAAATTACATACTAATTAAGGAGTCATTTTTGCCAGGTATACTTTTTGTAAGAAAGAAGCTCGTTCAAAAGCCGGTATCTTACTGTGACAGAAATATCTTAGGTTAATGCTGCAAGATGATCAAGATAACAATCCTAATTAAGAAATTTGTTCAGATTAAAAACAAATTACAGAATTTCAGTTGAAAATTCAGGAGATAGGCAATCTACTGTGGATCGCTGTATTAAAGCGAAATTGCGTACCGTCCCGAGTACTTAAGGGATTGTGCACCGAATGCAAATTAATGGAGGTGACTGAATGACTGATTTATGAGGCCACTTAACTTCAACATAAATCAGCTTAAAAGGGTGAAATATTATGCCACCAGGCCATTTCTAAGGAAATTTTCTTCGGCCTTTTTTGTTCATTCAGGGACATGAGGACTTCAGGCTGGAAGAGTTCTTGGCTTTAATATTAAGGGAGTACAAAGCTGCCCGTTAATGGAGTAAACCATCTTGGTTTTCAAAGAAAAGTCATTTATAAAAATCAATTCAAAAGTAGACGGACATTGGAGGATAGAGAAAAGCAACTTATCTAAAAGTATCCGTGTCGGGTACGGTCACGGATTAAAATTTACCAAATTGTTTTATTTACTCTACGTTTATGTACGGTTTCAGTTTACTTCGTCTATTATCTGTCTTTAGGTGAATTTGTGAAACTCACTGTTTACCGATCGTTTGCATACATGCAAGAGTAGATACTGCTCGACTGATCCCACGGTTTTGAAATTTTCCATTCATTTAGTTTTTCATAGTTGAGGGGTATCAAAGCCAAGCGCATGAGGAATTAGCATGGCTATTTGCAGATTTCTTTCCGTCATCAGCTGATATAGAACATCTAGTGTTGACGTTTGATCTCACACCCCGTTGCTCATTACTCTATTTGGTAATATAATGAAAATACTGATTACTCACGCGCACACGTGGAGAATGAATTTAGGGCAGAAAGCACCTGTTTCATTAAGCTCCCACTTAATTCTAATACTCCCTGATGTAGGTGTCAGGCCTCAGGGCATGGTTCGAAGTTTCAGCGGTGTCTCGTTTAACGACTGAACTCCAGTTTGCAGTTTTTGCTCTGTTGAACCTTGCAGGTGACGTGAAGTCGATCATATTTTCGGAGAATTCGCCCTAGTAGTAAGCAAAATGGACAAAAGTGGTGAGAAAATGAATAGCAACACGAATTTTTTCAGTTGGCGGTAACGAAATGCCCGTACTAATCAGGGAATTGAATAAACTGGCAGAATATGTTATGCATCACTCTAACCTCGGTCTGGAAAACAATTGCAGACCGAAAACGTCATCTGCGAAAAAATTACCGAGAATTCATGAAATAAGTAAAATATGCCACGAACTATTTGACATCAAAGGGCCTCGTATTGCAGGTATTTTTAAGCTTAATTCCAGGGATTATCGTTAGCTGCGGATTTTGGAGGGGCAGGATTAAAAATATGACGGGGAATATTTACCCCTGGAAGTTAGTGAAGATCATCTGTAGTTCAGTGGTACTCATTCCTGTGTTCAGCCCTTGAAATCAGCAGAGAAGCTCTTTTCAGATACCCAAAGCAATAAACGCTAACGGCTAGTTCTTTGACAATTGGATAATAAGCAGACCCATAGAGCATTAATCGGGATTGGAAAAAGTTATCTATGCACACGTCAAAATCAGTAAAATGGGAAAATTAAAGTAAATGGTTAAAATAGAAGGCTCCCGGTTGGGACCTCATAGCTCAAGTGGTTTGAGTGCTGGCTATGCTCAATCCGACCCTCACTGTCGTTCACTCGAATCCTACTGAGATTACCGCGGGTTTTTCAAAATTGGGTAAGTTTAATTATTCGAATTGCTATAAACTCCATAACTGAATGGTCTGGGAGCAATTGTGACATGGCGCGTCGTATGAGTCATTAGATAGCTAGCTAACAGTTCTATTCTACAGTATTTTAGGACAAAAAGAATAAACTTCGGTTTTCCTTGATGAAACGTGTTAGCAAAGTTTCTTACTAGAACGCGTTTTTATGCATTTAGAAAAAACCGATCTAACTTTGGTAGTTTTTGCCGAGGCTCAAGAAGCGCATTTACTCTGAGTATGCGTTCTTGCCGGTATGTTACCCTGTAAACACGAAGCGAGCCATCAGGCGTCAAAAATATTTCCTTCAAAAGTGAAGTAAATCTGCTAATTCTGATATCCGTTATTTTTGGACAATCATTCGATGCACACACACGTGCTATTCTGACGATCAATCGCTTATTAAGAAAAAATACGGAGAAATATCTAATGACCCCAAAAGAAGGCCGTTAGGAACCCGCCAGCCACTGTTACAGAAAGTAAACGGCCATCCAACATGCTCCAATTTCTATATCAATATAAGTTATTCTATTTATTTGGTAGCTAGTTCCTAGACAGACGACCTTCCAACATGTACTGGTACCACGAACTCTCTGATGAGGAAATCAAGCATTCGAATTTTGCTTAGTCCAAGAAGCCTTATGCATGTGAAATCAGCTACTGTCGCTACTATCAGCTACTATCTTTAAAAATCACAAGTGGTAGGGCGTGCTTATATGGCCTATTGATAGGACTGAGAAACAGGAATCACCGTTATCCGTAGAAATGAGGGTTGCGATTAGAGCTGGGGTTTGCGTTATGGCTGAAGTTAGGGTAAGTTTAGGTTGATTTTTAGGTTTAGGGTTAAGGTTAGGGTTAGGTAGCTGTATGACTAAGGCTTCGTGAGGCTTAGTGCTTTTTTAGAGCATACATGTCTAATTTTTCCTGGAAATTAGCGCAAGGTCCCTAATACTATGTGGAGATATGTCTAGTCCCATATCGTGTCAGTTGTCGTGCCATATCGCCTTTTGCATGATTTTCAAGCTCTGCCCTGGGACATTAAGTTCAGCTTCCAAAGTGTTTAGTCATTTATCATCGTGAATGCTTGATGTGCATAGTTAAAAATATTGCAGCGGCATCACCCATGCGCTTAAATTTGCAATTTATGCGCTTAAAAAAACGTATCCCATTTCCAAGGCAGTTTCTGCAAATTGAATCATATTTACGTCTTTTCTTTTAGAACGAGCCATTTATTGTTTAATTGTGGGGGGCTGATAGCTAAGGTGGGTCCGGCTTCTGAGGTACCTGCCGTTGGTCGCGAAGTCCTAAATATATTTTGTGGCTCGTCGCCTGCCATAGCAAATGCTTCCACTTGTCACGTAAAATATTGATCTACCGCATTTTTCTGTCAAATTGAATTAGCCTTAAAGTTATTTTTGATGGGAATGAGACCTTAACGGCTGACTGCAAGTCCTTTTCAAGATCGTCCTTGAATAGTGTCATATAATTGAGTCTCTGAGGCTTACCAATCGTACCCCTCCGCATTTCCAACGGAATCCAGTATTTATTAAGTAATTCAAGGCAGCTGTGCCAAACGGAAGGTTAAAAGTTGGAATTTTTCACAGGACTGTAAAATATTCTAGGTAAGCATTTCAAATAAGAGCAAAGGAAGTTGACAGATAACTGCTTTCGGGAAGCGGACGCGCAATCGGAAATGTTGGAATGCGGAAGCTGTAAACGGGCGGAAAACGAAAGTCAGGCCTTCGTAAGATATTCTAGGGGAAAATGATCCCAGTCCGTGGGGAGCAATCACAATGAAGGGGTAAGTGTGAAGAATGTAGCCTTAAATCTGACTCTCATGATGCCTGCGACTGAAGAAATCATTAAAATTGACGATTTTGATAGTCCAAACCATGAATCTAGGCCCAATGTCTAAACTTAGCTCCTAACGCTACTGGCCAAACTTGACGGGAATTAGCAAAAATAAAGGGCAGTTAAGTTAATCCATCCAGATGTTTAGGTGGGGCCACATGTCCTTGCATCACCAAAGTAAGTCATTATTTGAAATTAACGACCCGAATGTGTGCGTTATCACTAAGTTTCCACTTGGTGTAGAAGGAACACCTCCCCGTATTGACCATCTGCATAACTTTCCATACCTGGCAAGCTCTACCTGCCACTCTAAGCATGCATGACAAAGGACCTCAAAACAATTGTGTTGTCTTCACTCTAAAGGCCTATGCGCCGACATCCACGGATATTACTTGAGACTAATTTCACCTATGGTGTAATCCAAAGTAACCTGATAAAAGTGTACTTTACGCGTGTCTCCACTGATGCACCTGTTTCGACTGTCTGGATTTTGGCATCTTCAAATATTTGAAAAATATACCCTATTGGAGCTTCTTAGTCACTGCATGTAAGGCAGGTATTTCCGTAAGCTAATGCAAAATCCTTAATTTTTTCTTTTTCTCGTTTGGCCACTCTTTTTGTGTCATTTGTGGGCTAAATGAGGTGATATATAATTAGGGTGCTCGTTTTCCTCAAGTCGGAGTATTTGTTGCTTGTAGAAACATGCATATATTGAACGCATCTGGAGTTGAGACGTCATGAGGGCAAGAAAAAATATTTTAGCTTAGTTGCCGAGGTCTTTAATAATCACAAAGGCATAATATGGCTTGGTTTGTAAATACGCCAGGCTTTTTATTTAGTCATATTTCTCCTTTAAAGTAAAGCCGTTTGTTGTGTGTGTCCCGAATTTCTTACTTTGTTCTTTTAAACATTACTGACTTTGGACCAGTATTGGATGTATAATTCTGTAACCGTCAATTAGGTTGTTGCCTTCTTACACAGCAGCTGTTGCTACATCTTCTGAATCCTTTTAGCTCATCCAAGTATTTACTTACTGCCATCTTCAGATCCGTACACTACGAAGACTTGCTTCTAAGTAAAACATACATTGCTCAGACGCTAATCAACACCTCTGTTGGTTTACCTTCCACCCAATGTGCCGAGGATCCGCCGGTGACTGAGTGGAGTGAGAGCAGCCGGAGGTACCCTTAGGCTCGGTCACTATCGTGAAAGTTCGAGCGAATCCCTGATAGCGCCTTTTATGCCCAACCCTGGTCTCAAACAAATATACCGCACCTTTCGTTGCTGGGACACACACAGGACTGATTACCAGGTCTTATTTACGCTGTCAGTTGGCGACCTTCCAAGCTATTATTCCCAGCCCGTTGTGATAGATTTAAGCTTTTTAGCTCTTTATTGTGAGGAATGTGTTCCATTTCCATGGTTATGTGGCCCTCAGAGTCAGTCTCGTTCTCCCTTCACTCTCCCACGCACCAGTCGACTGTCCGAACATGTCAGCCAACTGGCCGTAGAGTTGGTCGTAGTGACTGACAGCGTGAGTGTGCCTTCTTAGCTTGGGTATTCTTCGGAGTTCTAAGTGGTTGACATTCCTAGCCTGAGGGCTCAGGCCTCTGGAACACTCAGCACCACCAGGTTGACAGTTCTGTTAATTTTGGGTTTTATGTAGAAATGGAGATGGTGGCGATTCCACACTGAGTTCTGCAGTTGGCCGAAGGCCTGACAACCTCTGGAGATGCACTGTGTCCTCTGTCGGATTTTGATGTTTCGTCTCGATTGCAATGCCAAAAGAGCCAAAATTTTTCTATCGTACCCAGCTGAGTGAATCTGCTACTGATCGGAGCGTCGTTGTCTTAGATGTTGGGCTTGACCTGGTTTATGATCGCCGTATTACGTGTGTCTATGATCAGTCTGAAGTGCTGCAACCGGCGGCAAAGAGATCCATGCTCCGTTTAATGTCCGCTTCTGTCGCGATGTTGAGTGTATCGTCCTCCGCAAACGGTGTCGTAAGCAATACGTAACTGAACGAAGTACAAGTA
>WEDG01014042.1:0-12235 GCA_017591395.1 Schistocephalus solidus
ATAGAATTATCTATTTTTTTCCCTTAAGAAATTCTTTAAAGGTAAACCACTTTCCTCAGAGTATTTGCGTAGCACATTCTCTCGAAACTGCCGGCCGAAAACGAACTAAGGATTTCTGGCAAAATTTTCAAAAATCGGTTTCTTGAGCGTGAATTTATCTATCTCGGTGAATGGAAGCGCGCAGCACGGCAAATGCGTGCAGATGAGCTGGATTACATGGAATGGCTGGAGCCATTCCGCCTCCTAGACAAAGTCACAAGCTAATTCGAACCTCAAGACTACACTCTGGGCTTAAGCGGCGCGGCTATGTGCGGGGTTGCGTTGGCGATGGGCTGGTCTGCTATAGACATCAGAGTCTTCTTTCTACGCATAAAATTGTATCCACTGCTCACCTGGATTTATTGTCACCTTTCAATAAAATTTAAAGGATATGTTTTGCCTCACATTTCAGTATACTGTAGGGCTGATTCGTTTATAGAGCGCGGGCTTAATTAGCAGAAGCAGTAATCGAGATATGTTAACTTTGAATGACACATAAAGGATGTTCGATGGAAAAGACATTCCTGATCAAAGGAATTGATTCTACGGAAGCGCAGCGGCACGCTTCAGTAAGCCAGGTTTCTCAAACAGACAATTAACAGTACCTGTAAAACGAAACTGTCTTAGGGAATAAAACACTGAATAGCGATGAAAAGCGGAAGTCAAGTCGGAGTCAAAAATAGCCCGGAGTCGAAACGGAGTCAAACATATCAGAGGCGGAGTCGGGAGCAGGTGACTGGTGCCGCCAGAGACGCCCCTGACTATACCGCCATTCTCGAATGTGAGTGCACCTAGCGCGAAATTGTGTGGCGTGATCCTGCGCCTACGCCTTCCACCAAGCAGACCCATGTTTGGCATTTTGTTATGGGAGCACATCCTGAGTAACGCCGGCCGAGACCTCAACTTGGCCATGTTTTCGTCCAGCGCATCTGCCAAGCGGTCATTTTCGGGATAACATCGAAATTCCATTTAATATACTACTTTAATCTGTATTGCCTGAGTTTTTAAATTTCCTGTTGTTGAGATGCAATACTCTGACTGTCAAAACCAGAGCCAAAACATGAAACGAATGGCAAATTGCAGTTCATCACAGTGAGGTTTTCGGTAACATGAACTATACTTCATATCGACTTGCCATCTTCTACGATGCGATTTTGTTCACTTTTAATCCATGGCCAATTTGCAATGGTCCGCAGTGTTTTCAGAATATCCTAATTTAAGTTGAGGTACTAGATTTTTGGTGAGTTCCTGAAGGTTTGGCACTACTTGTTCTAGGGTGCTATCTTACACAATCATTGCCGAAACAACATGACAAAAAGACTTTGCTTGTCGCAGTTGATTGCTATTCGAAAAGCGATGGCACTAAATGTCGAGCAAATGAAAATTTTACAAGTTGCGAACATTGAGGATTCACTTTTGCATTCGGACCAGTTTCCAAGAATTTTGGGCGCCGACACGGTAGAAGCTGTTTTCCAGTTCAAAAAAAGTGCGCGGCATCTTAACCCGATCCCAGGTGTTACCTTGAAGGATGTGGCACAGTCTCTGCAGCCTGCACCCGTTGACTTCTTCGGCAGACAGTGAGCAACCGTCACGGATGCACTCTTGCCTGGGGCAGAATCCCGGCTCCTTACAAAGACAGGGAAACTGCAAACAGACTGCACTTGTGTTAGCCCTTCTCTGATCTGAACAGCTATCATCCTTACAGGTGGCAGGTCTTTCTCCTTAACAACAAAACAATAGGAAAATCACTATATTAGGAGATTTTTCACTACAAGCCTGATCCTTACTGAATATTTCATCTTACAATGCCTCTTAACCGGCATTAAATACAACTATTATTATTATTATTTGGACGGGAGAAATTTACTGAAACTTTGTATAACCCAATGGCTTTTATTACAGAACATGACATTATAGACTGAAGTAATATTTCACCATTCTTCTGGCATTTCAGATTAAATGAAGTATTTTATAGCAAATGCAGTTTAAAAATTGAATTGTTTTCCGCACTGTCTTATGGTTTTTTACCATTGGGTCACTTTGACTTGCCACAAACAGAAAGTTAACCAATTTTGCCTATAAAAAATTAACATTGTTTTTAAAATGACCACAACACATTTCGCATTTAATTGTAGTGGCTGGCAATCAAAAAAAGAGATAACGATAACTCGTTAGCCTGCAACGCAACTTACCAATGACACCATACCTATTGACTTTGTCGCGAAGGCTGCGTCCCCTGCAGAACATCAAAGTTCATTTATTTGACATGTAACTGATTTCAGAATTTAGTTTCAGCACTGCCACATAGTCACAAAAAGGGTAAATGTTTGCACAAGCACTAGGCATATTTTCAAAAGCGTATAGACCCGTATTAGACAATGACGTCCCAAGCGTAGCCCTGCTACGCAGCAGTAACTCCATCTTCCGTGAGTAAACCTGATCAAATAAGGTATATGCAGCCGATAACTCAATCCTTTGTCTTATCAGGATGGGAAGACAGAAGGGAGACTCAACTTAAATTATAAAATTTAAATTCTATGAAAAATATCCACATGTGCACAGTTGCCCTTAAAGGCTGAGTAAGCCAATAAAATTGATATATAGCGCAATGCCAACTAAGGAATCCAAGCGGTTAGTGCACTGCGGAGGAATAGTGACTTGTCAAACCTGATGAGATTGAATTGACAGCTGACCGGTAAATCAGATAGACAAGGAAAGTGTCTTTAATTATCACTGCATCGTCCTCATTATGAAAGGGTTATGACGTTTTTGTATCTTAAACGATGAGCAAAATATCGTGGTATGAAATTATGTCAATCAAAAGACAAAGGGTCAGAACGAAATTTCAAAATGTCGTCTCTGGAACAGAGACTCAGTTGGAATCACATATAAGATGCTGTAACTTAGTTTTTGGGCGCGCGTATCTTAAAAATGTTGTCAGTAAAGTTTATCTTCAATCTGTTCCTTCTTCTTTTTTACATATTCCTAAGTCTTTTCGTCCTTTTGGTTCAAAGGCAATGGCTGGTTTTGGTAAAAATATATTTTGTGAGAATTCACCGTAAGGGGCCTCATCCAAACTCCGTTCAATATATAAGTGAAATGATTTAAAAGGCTGTTGTTTGATCTAAGAAAAAGACCAGCTTGTTTCGAATCAAATGAAAGAGAATATAAGAAGGATTTTACTACACAATCCTTTCAACCCTTAAATCTGTTCATTATCACTTTAAAGAAACTGCAAGGGCAATGAGAATACGTATTGATATTCTGCGTACATAGCCAATAATAATTATAAGTGATAGCCAGTATCCAAACTTGTAGAATAGTAGCCGTAACCTGTGCATCCTGTTTTTTTATAGGAAAAACGTTATCATGGTTATTGTATTGCTTAATAACCAGCATTTTCGAACTGATTCAGTAAAAGGCCGGACGCCGGTGTCCATATACATTTTCTTCGATCGCCCACATATCCAGACTAGATAGAAAATGCCTGCGTGAGTTGTGGGATATGTTTAACTCCATTTTAGATGTCCTTAAAAATCTTAATAAAACCTTTGTCAAAAAGTTTCTATTAGGCTGCATTTTTACTTCTGTGATATAAAACTATCGCATAGTTTTTAAAAATAAATTGTGAAAGTCAGATTACTTAAGTAGGATAGATGTCCGCTGAAGAAACGTGCTGCCATTTATCTTATTACTATTCCGATTAAATTGCTCAGTGACGTCTGCATGTATGACAGAATTCGATGAGCCCTAAAAATTGGCACCTTTAGGCATGGACCGAAAATGTTCTCCAACTGATGAAAAAAGTATAGGAACGTTAATGCAATGATCAATATGGTCAATAGTATTTGTGCTATTTAAACCCATTTTGAAAAGGTTGTAAAGCAACATAAATAAAAATTATAAAATCTACGAAAGAACTATAAAAATGAAGTTTCTGACTAATTGTTCTGTAAATTGTATTTTCATGTATTGGATCATCAAATATTATACGTTTAAATGCATAATAAGAAAGCAGACATTTTAGCGAACGCAGATAAGGAGATAGCCAAAAAACTGAAAATATCTGCCGGGATCTTGTACTTCTTCTAATGAAAATTCATTTTTGTGTCTTAATTTCTTTACGTCAACGCAATAAAGCTTTTCGCAATAGTAATACTTCCGACAATTAAAACGTAATTTAATAAAGAAAGTTGGATGTAAATCAAACGTCAGAATTTTCTATTTGATTATTACAAATATTCAAAGCAATGATATGCACCATCTACATTTATTTCGCGTTCACACCACTAGATGAGATTAAGAATGCACAACAGATAATATTTGTTTGTGTTTGAACTGGCGTATGATAAATTTGACGAGATATAATGTTTCCTGTTAAATAAATTAATCAATTAAGAAAGGGAAAAAAGGAGCCCTCCTTAATTGAGTTTGAATTTGTGCTAAATTTGTGGCGGTAAATAATACCTATTCCATTTATAAATCTAACATATAATTGAAAGTTAACTCAAAACTGCCCTTGAAATTGCCTCATCCTAGGATTAAGTTACGATCCTCTTGTAATTTTCAGAGTTTATTCCCATATCCTGTCAAAAACCTTTTTTAATTAAAATAATAATTGTGGGTTACAGGTGATCTTTTTTTATTGTGGTTAAATAACGAGTAAGTGACTATGCAAACTGAAGGTCTCCTGAAAAGTGGTTTGAGTGCCGTTAAAATACCATTGCATTATAAATTGGTCAATTTTCTTACGCAGTCTGTTTGCGTTGCATGACGATGACTGATTCATTCTGATGCACCCTGCAATTTTTAAATCTAATGGAGTACCACCTACGTTTAGCACAGCCAGTCAACTGTAAACTGCAAACGATTTCCTATAAAATGGCAATGTTTGCCTTTCCCATTTGTCTAAGTCCAAACTTAAAAACATGGCTTTATGGTATTTCGCCCTTGCGTCACTTTGTCTTGCCATACGCAGTAGGTTCATTAATTTTGATTGTAAATAAAAATAGCATTCTTTTTGAAATGACTACTACAGTCATTCCTTGGGGGTTGCATAGACAATTCCCTCTTCCCAAATCTCCAACGTGATAAAATGACGGCACACGACCACATTCAACTTCAACCATGGTCTACATATTTGAGCAAATCATATAATTAAATCGCTTTTTCGCTGTACGTGTGAAACGTAGGATATAGTTAATTCTCTGCAACATTAATACGTTCTTCCTCGAGCGTAATCCGCAATTTTAATCCTCATTTCAACAACCATTTGATGCTTCTGTAGTATGAACTTATTTCGTTATTATCAAAAACGGATATATTTCTTTAGAAGCGTAATGACGTTTATAAAAAACACTGTATTTCCTTATCCGCACAATCTGTTCAGACAGACGGATTAAAAATAAAAAAGTCAAATTTCTGTCAACAACATTGTTGACACAATAAAAATAGACACAAAAGTGAATTGATTTGTGACTGCGCTACCAGGGAGGACTTTTAAGGTGAACTTGTTTCCAGTTCCATCTGCCTTTTCCGCGAATTGGATGTCGACTGCTTCATTTCCCATTTTTCCATTTAGCAGGACGACCGTTTTCTCTAAATCGTGTAAGGTAATCAGAAAAAGTTATTATTCTTATATGGCTGTCGCTCCTGCAAAGGACACTGAACATGTTTAATTAAATTATTTATATTTGACTAAAAGTGACACTCGGATTTAAGCTTATAGAAGTTTCGTCAGAGGGACTTATTATTTTTAGAGTTTATTGATAAACATACTATAAATGTTAAATTTTTCTCGATGCAACTGATAATTTATTGGCCGAAACGTAGTTTGCAATTTATATTATCAAATTGGAAAATAGTCCTCTAGAATTTCCACTCAATGATACAACCGCTTTCTTTATGTCTCATGAGGAATTGAAAGGCATCAAAAAACGGCTAGATATGAATATTGCTGTTGTAGTTTGATTCACGAGTATACAATTAATGCTGCTCACTGATACATTTATAAATAGACCGTATAATTTGCTTACTTTTATCACTTTTGAATTCAATTTGTGGAAACAATTCCTGGAAACGGAAAAGAATTTGAAACAGCATTGACAGTAAATTTAAAATGTTTCGGGCAATTAACGGTGCTTGAGTTTACTTTTATCAGAAATGGTGCCTCAAATGTGCCATCCTTCTCAACTGCATTGTTTTTCACTGTCAACTGACCCAGTGGTGTTTCTCCCTCGGGTGCTTGACGATCTTAAACGAAAAACCGCAGAAGTAAGCGTGCATAAAAAATCTTAATAAAAGAGAGAAAGGTGACTTACCGTTTACTAATATAAATTTCCCGTCGCCTGATTCAGCTACAACAGTTATCAGATCTGTTCGTTCTGGAATTTTGGTATCCTTGTGAATACTAAATGTTTCTGCATACCCTTTAAAACATGTGCAAAAGGATTTCTTTGTTAATCTTACCACCGATCAGACCGCAAACCCTCTCTGTATGCTTGCATTTGTCCGGCAACAGCCTATATAATGAAGGATATTAATCAGGTCAAGCTTAGTTAAACCAATTCTCAAAGCACTTTTAATGCAGCGATAAGAAAATAAACACAAATAATGAAATCAGGGGCATGCAGAATAATTGAAATTTAACGTCCTGCGGTGGACCCTACCTTCGCGACAAAGTCGATATGCACAGCGTCGTTGTCAAGTTGCGTTCCAGGTTTACGAGTTATCGTTAGCTCATTGGTTTGGCTGCAAGCTACTACAATTGAACACGAAATGTGTTGTAGTCATTTCAAAAACAATGCTTCTTTTATATACAGTAAAAATTAATAAACCTACTGAGTGTGCCAAGACAAAGTGACGCAAGGGCGAAATACCATAAGGCCATGTTTTGTAGTTTCGACTTAGACAAATGGGAAAGGGCAAACGTTGCCATTTTATAGGAAATTATTTCCACACATAAAAAGTGCAGTGTGCATTTGATTGGCTGTGCTAAACGTAGGTGGTACACCATCAGGTTTCAAAAATTCAGGGTGCTACAGAATGAATCAGTCATCGTCATGCATAGAGAACGCAAACAGACTGCCTAAGAAAATTGACCAATATCTAATGCAGTGAGGTAAGGTCTTCGTCTCAAATTTATGCCCCAGTGCAGTGGTGTGTTAACGGCACTCAAAACAACTTTAAGGAGACTTCCGTTGGCATAGACATCTGCTCATTATTCATCCACAATTAAAAAAGATCACCTGTTACCCACAATTATGTTTTTAATTAAAAAAGGTTTTTGACAGTTTATGGGAATAAGCACTAAAAATTACATGAGGATCTTAACTTAATCATAGAGAGTGAATTTGAAGGGCAGTTTTAGAGTTAAATTTCAATTATATGTTAGAATTATAAATGGAAAAGGCATTATTTACCGCCACAAATATAGCACACATTTAAACTCAATTAAGGTGGCTTCCGTTTTTTCTTTCTGTATTGATAATTAAATTTGCCAGGAAGCCTGTTATCCCAACAAATTAATCATAAGCCAGTTCAAGCACAAACAACTATTATCTGTTGTACATACTTACTCTCATCTAGCGGTGTAAACGCGAAACAAATTTAGATGGGGCAGAAAATTGCTTTGAATAATTGCAATAATCCGATAGAAATTGGTTAAAATACCGGCAGTTGGTTTACATCCATCTTTCTTTTATAAATTACGTTTTTATTGTAGGATGTATTACGATTGCGGAAAACTCTTAAAGTGTTCATGCTAATAGGGCTGATGTTGCGAGCTTCAGGCACAAAAATTCATCTTCATTACAAGAAGTGCAAGATCCTGACAGATATTTTCGTTTTTTTGCTGTCTCCTTTTCTGCGTTCGCTTAACTGTCTGCTTGCTCATTATGCATTCATTCGTATAATGTTAGGTGTCCCGATACATAACAATACAATTTACAAAACAATTACACGAACACTTCATTAGTATAGTAATTTTGTAGAATTTATAATTGTTTTTATTTTTTCTTGCAATTCTCGCAAAATGGTTTTAAATAGCACAAATACTATTGACAAGATAGGGCATTGCATAAATGGTCCTATATTTCTTTGAGCCGTTGGAGTACATTAAGGCGTCTATGTATAGACGTGCTGATAATCAGGGCTCATCGAATGCTGTAGTATATGCAGACGTCACGGAACAATTTAGTCGGAATATTTATTAGCCAAAAGGTACTAAATGTCTTCAGCGGAAATCTGACCAACTTAAGTAATCTGACATTCTCTCTTTATTTTCAAAACGATGAGATGGTTTTATATCAGAGGATCTACAAAAGGTTGCAGAGAAATCTACTTTATCATAATTTACGCACACAATGTAAAATTGAATTCAGTTATTAGCCTACTGAGTGTGGAACGTTAATAAGCCGAAAGGTACTTATTTTCTTCAGTTGATATCTAAAGTACTTAAGCAATCCGACATTCATAATTTATTTTCAAAACGATGTGACGTAGTCCTACTCTCCATCAGTTACTCTGCAGTTTGTGTGGTGACCTGCTCCAATAAGGCAGGGTAAATTATTAAGTGCAGGACATGGAGTCAAGGACCTGACATCTCAGGGTCAGACCCGAAATTTCAATGAACATTTGGTTCGAGTTTAAATGAACCAGTGTGGAATAACCACGTCATGCTCATTCTTCAAACAAGTAGTATGAATCTTATATGGCAAAAACGTTATACAATTCTTCCGAAATAGGTACTATCTAAAAGCCCAGAAACGTGTTTTGCCGATGTTTCTGCTGCTCCATGACACAGCAACGAGGGGTTTCGGCTACTCAGTGGGTCCCCCAGCGTTCTCTATGCGGTTTATGGTATACGGAATCCAGAGAATAATCGAAGAAATAAGTTCTGAATTTATTAAGTGCGTGACATGAATTCAGGTGAATCGGTCGTGACTTTTTTAGGTTCAGACTCGGAATTTCAATGAACATTTGGGTCGAAGATAATCAACAACAGTGAAATAACCACTTTATGCCCATTCTACAAACAAGTAGTACGATATAACGTCTTTGCCATTTAAGATTCATACTACTTGCAGTACTACTTGATTGAAGAATGGGCATAACGTTTTTATTCAACAGTGTTTGATTATATTCGACCCAAATGTTCTGTTAATCTGCAGATGGTGTGGCGACTTGGTCAAATAAGGCACATAGAGCCAAGATTTCAAGCCTTTACATAGGCAGAAAGGCAAGACAGACTAGACGCTTAATCAATTTTTAAAATCAAATTTCGTGAAAAAATCTTTATATGTTTACAGTTGCTCATCAGGCTGACAAGGCTGCGATGACATCTAAGGACTCAGAGATATTTATGCCATTCGGAACAAAATTACTCGTCAAAAATTATTGCTTTATGACTTCACGAAGCTCACTTCGCGTGGCAGAGAAATGCACTATAAGAACACTGTTATTCCTACCTGCGCATTTCCTTTGTGAACGCAAGATGGTAAGCGGGATAAAGTAGACGCCTTTCTTCTTCCTCTTCTTCTTACGTTGGATTTTTGCATTTGATTAAAAACTTTGTTCTTGCTGTCGCGCAATAATTAAACTTTTCTCAAAGCATGCTGGATGAAATTTAGTTGTAAACGTTAAAATGAATGAAGTCTAGGGAGAAGACCTGAAATCGCTCATGGGGTTGTTTTTATCGTGGGTTTGTGAGACAAGTTACCATTCTTCGTGTCCATTTGCATCTTCTACGATGTATGTCTTGACGGTTGCTCCACACGGTCACCTTTACATGACTTGATGTTCCCTGCGTGCGTTTTTGAGATTTTTACCATTACACTGGCTGCTGTGCAATTCCGTAAAACTTGACAGCACCAATCGTACTGTAAAACGTACACGGACACTGTAATTAAAGCGAAAAAACGAGGGTAATTTTGAGGTTTATAAACATGAAATAAAATAATCAACTACAAACTTCAAGCAAAATTAAATGGCCCACATTCCTAGAATTTGTTTATTTAAATGAACAACAAGCTTTTAAAATAACAAAGTGGAAAACGATAAACAAATGTTCCTGCGTACTGCTTAACTTAAGATATTTCAAATTAAATGAACTTTAAAATATCACATAGGCATTAAAAACGAGGTTTATATTTGAAACGTTTTATTTAGTATCTAACATTTGCACGTTTTAAATAAGCATTTATAGAATATTAACAAATAAATAGAATTCAATGCGATCGAAATGGCCTGTGAAACTTGATGTCATGTGTAACTCTGGCATCGGTATGACGATCGGGTCGAATAAGGTTTCCCGAACCAAGAACACTTACCGTTGTGTAGCCAGAAGGTTCAGAAAAACCACAGGCTCAAAAGCTCTTTTAAAGCGAAATGACCTCTACCATGCATAAAATTCAACAACAGCCATGTTATGCAAGGAAGAAGACATAATTTAAGCATTCCTAGAGTTTTTGCACCCCGTGGATGTTTGGAAAATATGAAGTATTTTTTTAACTCCTTGCCCTCTTCTGTGCTACGATTCTATCCCTTTTCCTACCAGAGCCAATGTTGATTGGTTTGACCGAAAAAGTCAACTGTCACGTCAAGAAGTGTCTGGAGCGTTTTATCGAAGATGGTGCAGTTGCGCGAGAAAATATACGGTTGACAAACTGGAAGAATGATCCTGAGCTGGATATCCAAACACACAGCAACCTTGGGAAGAAATTATGCCACCATGCAAGTCGTGGCTTATTCTACGAGACCCGGCCGTTTGCTGCTTGAGGCATTATCCACCGCCCCACATTCTATTAACGAGCGTAATGACCTGCTTACCTTATATTGCACATTGAAACTCATTTTGGCCACACTGAGTTTTGAACCAAATTAAAAGGATATCAGGAAGCATTTTAATCACAATATTCCTACCCTTTCCGAAGACTTTGGTCTTGAGGCCACCAAAATCGTTTTGAAAAACGATTACGTCAAAAGGCCAGTTTGTCATTGTCTGCCTCCAACATCGTAACTGGAATGTTGCGTTGAGACGTTGGCTGAAGGTCCGAACCGTCATGTCCGTATCGACAGTAAGAATTATGTGACGGTCAAACAGCCGCTATGCCAGTTTGTAAGTTTAAGTACTTTTAACGCGATACGGTGGGATAGACCTAAATGCACATGAGGCAGGTTATTATACGTGGCCGCTTTGCAATCAGCAGTCCAAAATGGCATACCATACCTCAAAAATTACACTTGTTCTTTCCTATGTCCAGTTGTCGAGAGGTTGTGCAACGGGTTTTCTTTTTGGATGGCTTTGGGTCCAGAAGCTTACGAAACTTATTCTCGAGGGCGGCTTGGCATATCAATCTCTGTTTGCGTGATCCTGCCGCCAGCCTCTGCTGAAGCCGCTTGGTGTGCTCTTACGCATGAACCCACAGCGCTATGTCTTCTGACGGTAATTGCAAAGCCTCAATTAACAGTCCTGAAGGAACACTCAGATCCTTTGTATATCATGCTGGATACAGTACCCTTTCAACAGCTAAGTGTTTACAATAAGTTTTGCAGTAAATGAAATTTGCCAAAATAGTATTGTTGACCTACTAAAAAAACTACTAAAAACTTACTGCCAAAACCGAATATGTGCCTAGTTAGACACATTTAGAAGAACGTGTCCGATTCCTTTCCTCAAGGAATGTCTCAGCATACAATATGGGAGAAGGAGTTTAGTAACTTCATCATAACTCGGATATTTGGCTCCCTTCAACATACTCTGCTGAACTATGCCCAAGCAGGGTAATCAGACAGGTTTCGAAGATGGTTACTCGGACTTGTTCATCGTAACTCATGGTGTTTCTCATGGCTCCGTTCCCGGGCCATTAATTTTCAACTTTAAAACAAAATCAAAAATAGCATTTTCCAGCGATCGCAACTTCTTCTGAGTTGGAAACAGTGTATTTCTGCGTAATATCCGTTGGCTTATTATTCTGCCCAGGCTCTCTTAACATCACACTTGTGGGATAGTGCATTGCACATTTTACTGGACTTAAAGTCATTAAACCTAGATTTAAAATGGCCTTTGCTTGCACATTTGGTCATTTCGAGCAGTTCCTCCCGCTTCAGAAGGCTCGGTAGTTGTGAAGATTTTAACGGACAAATGTCCCTATACCAAGAACAAGGTTTCCTGCCATTAAGACAATTCTCCTTTGTC
>WEDG01014057.1:0-12500 GCA_017591395.1 Schistocephalus solidus
TGGTACTTCGTTCGATTTACGTATTTTCGGGCTTTCTTCTCTGGGATGGCGATGCCCATCGATGCACGTTTCCCGGATAGACGTTTCAACTGTAGGGTGCTTCGCTGAAACTGACCTCATCATCGACCGTATCTGGATGAACAAATTATAGTGGCTCTAGTGAACAGGCACAAAACAAATTTCATTTTCTCTGAATTGGAACAGAGACTAAGGGAAATGCACGCATGACCTTTTCAAGTGGTTTTCTCGAGATGGACTTTTGAATGCAGGATCATCTGCCCGCCTGCGTAAAAGAACGTTTAAGAGAAGGCAATGTATTAGTACGTCTCATGCTCGATCGTAAATTTGATTCTTGTGTGGGCCTTGTTCGCGACCTTCAGTAGTAATTCTTCATCATTTTGGACTGTGGGTGTGGCGAGAAATGTCATTCATATATTGTCTATAGAATATGGTATGTTGAGAGTTTTGGCCTAATGCCTTCGAGGTTGACACGAAGATGTCCGCTGGACTCGCCTGCGACTGCCCATAGCTGCACAACGTCGATCTTTCGTCGATACAACTGTCCGTTGAACATAGACTGCACATTTTCGTGCATATTTGCAGTTTTGCTGATGTTCCAGAAATGTATCGACTGCATGCTCACTATCTATTTCAAACGTTTTATCCAATGATACGTTTGTGAACAGGCTCTGCAAGTCAAGTGAGATAATGTGCTAAGTAAGTAAATTTTTATTCTTTAACTCATCTACGAATGAGAAGGTGTCTTTTGGTGTGTATACAGCTAAGTTGCGTCCGATTAGTTCGATTTATCTGTACATACCTATGGATGACGTCATGTTTACTGCTGCTGAGTTTCGTCGCCGCCTTATTCAAACAATTACTGATGCAAACGACGAAATTTTTCAGAAAACGCGAACACGCATGTGTCAAAATGAGCAAACAGAGCTTAATTTTTATAATAATAATTTATTAATAATGAGTATTATTATTATCGTCATATTATAATTATAATAACAATTCTTAATAAGAATTTTACTAATAATTTTAATCCTTAATCCATGCAAATCATAAATCGCCAATTTTGAATAGTAATAATGAATTTTTAATATAGCACTTCTATCATGCGCAGCGCAGGAAATAAAACCTCGTTTAATTACGGTAACGATTTAAAACTGTTTTGCGCCATGCATTTTTCTTGTATCTATCCTCCCAGCAGTAAACCAGGGCTGTTTTGAGTCATGGCTGCATAGTGGAAGTAGGTAAGCGTTTTATTAGTGAGGTTGTGAAACTTCTCCAGGAAAATGCGCTGTAATTTTTTTGATCTTGTATTATTTGAAATGCAAGTGATACAAAGAAAGATAATTTCGTTTGATTAATAGCTTTGGAGACACTGCTGTCCGAAGAGCATCGTTGTTACGTGAGTCACCCTGTGAGGACATGATCAGCGAATAAGTACGTTGAACAGAATTGGCAAATGCGATCGTGTTTATACCATTTTCTCTTAAATAGGAGTACTTTCCTTCAGTAAGAGTATGGCGTAGTTTTTAGATAAAGTGAATTACTTTGCGTTTTTTTACTGTTCTTCAACGTCAATTAATATATGAAGGAGAAAAAGACGAAGAAGAAGCGATTCTTTAAGCAAACATTTATTGGTCTGGCGTTCCGGATTCTCGCTCAAGCCCTTCATCAGAGACAAAGACAAAAAATTGTAATGAAGGCGCAAGCGTTTCAGTTTTCATAGGACTATTTTCCACGCAACCAAAGGCCTAGTCTTAATATCAGATCTCGTGTTCATCGATGTGCTGATTACTCGTTAGTCTGAATCTCAGACGTTAATTGCCGAAATGTCACCATTTTTATCGATCCCTGGTTCGATGAGTACCCTGCTATTTGGTTCATTGTCACCGGAACAATTGGTTGTCCATGTACTCCTCGCGTGGCTCTTTTCTCTGCCTAGACAAAGACTCAGCACAGAATATGGAACCGGGGAGATCATTGCACTTATTAATTAACTGTGGCTGGAGAGACCGAAATTGAAGCAGTTCACGAGGCTCATGCGATTGTCAGCCCTACGAGAATTTTGGCCCCGTCAAAGGTGAAGGTGTAGCCGAGTCCCATCTCATGAGCTGCGACCACGAGAATCTGGCGATCTGCCCTGCGACTACTTTCGCACGTTCGGCCATCCCTCGAGAGGCGTAGTCTTCTAGTTTTCTCAATGTAGTCACTTTGTCTTGCAACTGCACCCAGGATGCGGTAAAGAAATTCAGAGTCTCCAAACGTCGCATTAGGCCTGTAGCCGCGTTACAGGACGCTCAGTAGGTTGCTCCTGGTCGGTGCGCAACTCCAACTCCGATTTGTGTGAGAAGGTGGGTAACGGCTTGCGATATTTTCTTCATGTATGGGAGCGATTTTCAAAGTTTAGGGCTGGTGCAGTTTTGTCTCCCCCAGGTCGCCGTCCTCTGGGCACCCGTCCAAGGTAGCGCAGTTGGGCAACTCTGTAGTCTGATTCGCTGCAGTACGTCAAAACACGTCAAAATACGTTTGTGACGGAATGGGTACTTGATGACCTTGACTGCCACCTGCTGTAGACTAGAAGTAAAAAGGGACGTGACATCGAAAAATGCCATGATGTCGTTTTGGAAGAAGCATTATTCCTATATGATTCTCCAAAAACTGTGTTTACGAACCAACGTAGTCTGAATTAGCGTCAGAAATTTGTGAGTTGGAAACAGTCACTTTGCTAATCTGATGATGAGGTTGAAAAGATAATTTGAAAAGTCAGGCTTACAAAAGCTCCTGTTCTAGTAATCTTGTCTTTTTCTTTCACATCTTCCATTTGCACTATCTTACTTTAAACAAAAACTAAGCAATCTACAATTATACTCAGGTACACACACGTAATATCCATATTTTAAAGTTACTGAATCATTTTTTGCCATAAAATATGTATTTGGGCACAAAAATAAATAAAAATTAATAGCGAACTTTTAAGATGAGCTGGCTGTTGTGTCTAACACCATAGCTGAAACTTCGTTTTTTTATGGTTTCGCAAATATCATGCAAATATGCCTGCGTTTAAATAAAGGATTGCTTTCTGCGCTCTTATGGCTCTTTAAAATATAAACCTGCAGAGATTTACGAAGCTTAGTATATATATATATATATATATATATATATACATATATATATATATATATATATATTGTCAAAAGATAGACGGCGAGACAAGGAGACCGGAATGGCCATTTCTGGCTTATAAGCATTTATCGGACAGTCATAGTCAATTCTAAAGTGGTAGCACTTGGGATTCGAACCCACGACCTCTTGTAGTGGAGGTCGAACCTTTCACCATTGAGCCACAGGATCCGTTGTTTTGTCAGTTGCGATCAGGAATATGACGATGATAGTGTGAGTTCACCGATCATTTCATCATATGCTACACGTCGCTATGCGACCGCCTGCGAGGCTCTTGTCTGAGCTCCAGGGCACAAACGGAACACGCATGTTCTTAAAGCAGATCGGTGAGCCCCCGCACTATCATCATATTCCCGATCACAACCGACAAAACAACGAGCCCGTGGCTCAATGATAGAGCGTTCGACTCAAATACCAAAGGTCTCGGGTTTGAATCCCAGGTGTGCCACACTTGGTATTGAGTATGACTGGCTG
This sequence comes from Schistocephalus solidus, assembly GCA_017591395.1. NCBI lineage: Eukaryota > Metazoa > Platyhelminthes > Cestoda > Diphyllobothriidea > Diphyllobothriidae > Schistocephalus > Schistocephalus solidus. Next base: position 3,670 of record WEDG01014057.1, read on the forward strand.
ATGAAGGCTAATAAGCCAGAAATGGCAATTCCGGTCTCCCTCGTCTTTGTCTGTTCCTCTTTAACAACATATGCTACATGTCGCTATGTGACCGCCTCGTGAGGGCTCTAGTCTGAGCTCAGGGCACAACAGAACACATGTTCCTTAAGCGGATCGGTGGAGCCACACACTATCATATATATATATAGATATATGATATTGCTAATAGAAGCGAAGATGCGCGTTCCCGGAAATAAATGAGAAGAAGAGGCGATCACGGGAACCATGGTTTTATTGTCCTGACGTTTCAAAATCAAACAAGATTTCATCGTCGGAGGTAAATATATATATATATATATATATATATATATATATATACGAAGCTTTATATATATATAATGGTAAAGAGGTGCTCACCGATCGCTTTATAGGACATATTTGTCCCCTTGTGCCCTGGGACTCATTTTAGAGCCCTGCCAGCAGCCAGGCAGTGACTAGTATTATGGGCAGATTAACACTATCGACTAGAGAGACAATTTCCCTTATCTTTGGTGGTGATTTTATTCTGCAGGAGAGCAATCACAGCACCGGTGATGCAAATTATGAAGTTTTAGAAACTTCAGTACGAATAATATTTGGTCCATGAACTTTCCCTCTATTATTCTCCCCTCTTCTTCTTGAGACGATGCCCTTGCTCTATACAGTGGATTACCAAGCGCCCCCTAAACGGGCCGCGTGGTAGATGCGCTAGACCAACACGGGGGCCAAATCAGAGTGTGGCATTTGTTACTTGGGTTATCCGGTTGAGCTCCCGTAACAAAGGCCAAACCTGGGGCGCGTGCTGTCACGCGTATATGCATTCGTTGATGAACGCTCACCGATCGCTAACGTAACTCACTCGTTCCGCTCTGCCTTGAGGCTCGAGACCAGCCAGCTGCCGCACAGTGGCTGGTAGCAGAATAGGTAGATGAATATTGCCGGCAAAGACAAGGAAGACTGCTACACCCGCCACTTTTGCCATTCAGGAGCGGCACCGGCCGCGCCAGCCACCTACGCTCGAACCTACCTCTGGTCTTCTTGACTCCGTCTTGACAACGGCCACAGGTAAGTTAGAGAAGAGAAAGTGCGGTAGATGCATCGCAAGTCTACTATCACTAAAAACTCATTCACGCAAAAGTCACCGTACTTGCATTACGTTTCCATGGAGCATACAGTGGAAATCGTTGTTCTAAGATGGTCGAACTGTCATATGACCTAACTCCTGCAAATTGCGGAAATTTACGTGAAATTTGTAATTAATTGCAACCTGGTACCACCACATCTATCAAAGCTTTGAAATAATGGTGAACAGCCTTAAGCTTAAGGAAAATATAAAAAGTAATATAACTTTACTTGGAACCCGCGCCCTTTTTGAAAAGGCAGCATATTCCGAAAACGTGAAAAATCGCTGTAAATATGACTAATACCTGTAAATAGCATTTTCAGGTGCAGTTGTAAGCATACAAATTTTGTATATATTAAGATAACTTCCCTGTGTCAAACTTTATTTATACCTTTTTCTGGTATTTAACTACGATTGGTTCCAGATCGCCCTTGGAGAAATGATAGAAAATTTATAAGTTTCACTGTTTTTACTTAATTGTTCATCAATTTAGATTGTTTTCTAGAAGTGCATCAAAACGTTCAAAATAAGATCTTTCTTAACAGCATTTATTGAAGTAGGGAGTTTTTGGACATTATTTTTAGTGCAGATGGTGTTTTGGGTCATATTTGTAGACTCAACCAGCCATGAGAACTTATTGTCGAGAAAAATGAACGGCCAGAATTAAAGTCAGCAAGTAATCTGCCTAAGATCAATTAAAAATTTTTATACTACGCTGCCTCTTTAAAAAGCCCTTCAATTAGATAGTTCACCGATGAATGTCTGCTAACTTCAACTTTTCCAAGGTTAAGTCACGTGAAGAATGCGGATGTTTTCCAGTTTCCTGTGAGTAAGTGATAAATTTTCCGCTGAAAATGATAGAATTAACGTTTCTCTTTATATTGGGGCGTATTTCGGGTAATAAGATTATTTATAGGTCCCGCTCTAAGGTTTTTAAATGCACAACAGAGTAGCCGAATGTAGACTAGGATTTTGAAGAAACTGTCAATCATCTGCCCGGTGCGTTTCTAAATTACGCATTAGCAGAAACTAGAGTAAACAAAAAAATATCTTGCCAAGTTTATTATTGTTTTGTGCAAAAAGTCAGAAGTTTGTAGAATATAATTTTTAAATATGAATTCGTTCCTTGTTTCTGGAATAAAAACGTGATTCCTCATATTTGCTTTGCCGGATGTTCGTTGATTTAAGATCAAATTTTCCGGTTCAAAAACAGATTTACTTGGAGCCTTTCTTGCGTATATTAACGTTGCTTTAGAACGAAAGGCATAAAAATACGTTTTGTTCTGTGATATGTTATAGCATGGGGAATTTCTTGGGTATCTCGCAACCTCCGATTTCGCCCAAATCCTGTTAGTTTTCCCTCAATATATAAGACTGAACATTCGGCATTTATTAGAAAAGGCTTTCTGAGCAGCAAATACACTCAAAATACCATATTTATAAGACCAAATACACTCTTAACTACTCACTCAAATTTTAATCACATTATTGCATAAGTTAGGTCATCTACTGTATGTATATGGTAGGTAGCTAAGAATATTTCGCCCGAACGAACACGCGCTTTTATCCTGCTTAAATCATTTCCATCAAGCTTCCTCTTTTTTAAATAAATTTTTTTACTTTCAGTTTGTTGTCGAGGTGACTTATGTTTATACAAAATTTATCCGTTTTTTTCTGCGATCTCTGTGTGCAAAAAACTGTCAGAAAGCCACAAATACGTCCTCAGCTACTATTTCGAAGTTTACTTGAGACAATTAATAATCACCTATAATCTCCTAACCTACAAAACTCCCCAATTACAGAAGTTTTACCTTCTAAACTTCACCAGAAATGCATCCTGAGAAGAAACCCAGTAATAATATTACAATTTAACAAAACTGTTAAAAACTATGCGGTATTTTCACCAGTTTAACTACTGTCCTGTGGTTATCCTTCCATTCTGTGTTTGCGTCTCTGCAATCGAGAGCGTACCAAATTGCATCCTGCACGCAATTTTAATCCTCTTAGTCCTCATTTTAATTCTTCGTATGAATGGACCTCACGTAGCCCAGTATTGTATTTACTACTCATTTTTGCTAAAAGGAGGTCAGGACTTCGAACGTTACCATCAACCTGCGCACGGCACCACGCGTTCGCTAGGTCTCCACAAATAATTAATGATATCGCATAGCAGCAATTCCACGCTACGCGTATCCACTTAGTGCACATTTTCTGCCTGACTGCTTTGTTTTTCTCGATGCAAACTCGCTAATGACAGCTGTGAGCGTTCAGTCAGTGACCCATTTCATTTTCTGAAATTATCAAATGCGTTATAGAATAGGAATGACTATTTAGCTGCGCGTGCAATACTGATTATCTTACAGCATAATCCCATGGCATTGCTGAAATGGCTTTGCACGTATTTCCTTTCGACTGCCTGCAAAAACCCCAATCGGTCCAAGAATTTTTACTTAATTACTCTGCATTTTTATTGATTTGCAATGCTATTTTGTGCTCATTTGGCAGCAAGCCACATGTTCTTCAAATCTAACATCCGCAGAAAGGGCATTGTTCAGTTGTCAAAAGGTTTGTAAGCTTTGCATTTTTAGACCGTGAAATGTCTATTCACACCGCATACCGCCTGTCCGTTTAAAAGTGCTTCTCGTAAAATAAATAAAATTGTCGAAATCCATGGCTGAATTTCCTGAGAATTGCATGAAAACTTTTTAAAGGCATAGAGGAATATGTGTTTTTCCTTCCACGGAAATTAAACAGCTTGTAGACTTGACACTTTTGACACCAATAGCCATTCCAGTCTCCCTTGTCATTGTTGGCAATGTTCATTTGCCTGTTATACTTGCCACTGTGTGCTTTGGAATGAGCCCCAAGATTGAACGGGCGAATGAGTTCCGCAACCGATTCCCTCAACCAATTTTAATGTTCTCCATCTAAACAGGCAAGATAACTAACCCGTGGTGCAGTGGGTTAGAGCTTTGTACTTCCGATCAACAGGTTGTAGGTTCGAACCTCGGGTGGTGCACCACTTGAGGTTGGCTATGGCTGACAGATGATGGCTGCTTAGCCCGAAATGGTCCTTCTAGTCTCTTTATTTTAAAAGTCAAGTAAGCGCGTGACTCTCACTGGTGTGGTTAGGATTTCACTCGATCCCATTCTGTCCGCCCGCCAGCATGCTACTGGCGAGAACGAACGTTGTCGAAGTCCACATGCCACATATAATAACTAGGTATATGACTACTGGTGCAACAGGCAAGACGCAGAGAGCCTTTTTCACATTTGTTACCGATAATCAGTTCGCCAGATTCCTTGTGCAGTGGGTCGAATAAGCGCGTGACCCGTACTGGTGTGGTTAGGATTTTTCACTTTTATCCCATTCTCTCCGCCCATCAGAATTTCTCTTGGCGACAAAAAAATACCTATATATCTTATTTGACTCTTATCCTTGCCGGCAGTGTTCATCTACCTCTAATGCTAGCCACTGTGTGGTTGTTGGCAGGAGTCTCGATAATATTCCTAGACAGAATGGGATGAGTGACTTCCGTGACCCATTTTCGAGCGCTGATCCGCCAATTAATATTAGTTAGTGGGTCCTCTTTCAACTCTGAGCGATCCAGGCCGTTTGCTTGGAATCATTGAAGAATTAGCAGTTGAAGTGTACGGCATAGATGAAGGTGCTTTTTCTCCACGGAAATTAAAACAGCTAGTAGACTGAACACTTCAACGCCAATATAAAGACCCGATCAGGCATGAAATTAATCAAGATTTACTGTTGTAGCTGAAACTCAATTATGCTACTATAAAATGAACACAAAAGCACACTAGTTGGGCATGGCTCATGCAATGTCTTCGGATTTATGAGTGTAAAGAGCAATAGACAAAAATTCGTAATTTATCATTTTTACCGAGTATGGTTTTTACGTGGTTGAGAGGGGAGTGCATTCGAAAGCCAACAACTGGAAGTGTCCGAAATATTATCGAATTATGCCACTTTTGATCATCCGTATAACAGCTCCTTTTATTTAATCTTTAGAAGTGCAGATATATTTGAGAATGTTGGTTAACAGTTCAAGAGATCGTTCACTGTATATAGCTGCTGGAGAGTGATAATTTCCCATATCCGCCCGCGCAAAAACCGGTAAACGTTCGCATGATACCAAAATCGGGGATTTTGTGAAGATAATTATTCTGGCTCTTTCCTTGATGAAAGCTTAACGATCGTTAAAGTAACTCATTCATTCCGCTCTGCCTTTGGGGTCATTTTTGACACTTTTCGGTATGCAACAAGAGTGACTAGTAGAAGTTGTAGTAGTTGTGATAGTATTATTAGTAGTAGAGTAGTATAAGTAGTATTAGTAGTAGTATGAAAGTAGTAGTATTAGTAGGCATGCAATGTGGTGGTAGTAGTAGTGAGTGAGTTGTAGCAGTAGTAGTAGTAGTAGTAGTAGTAGTGGTAGTAGTAGTAGCAGTAGTAGTAGTATTAGTGGTAGTAGTAGCGTAGAAGTGAGTAGTAGGTAGTGGTAGTAGTAGTAGTAGTAAGTGTAGTAGTAATGAGTAGTGTATTGGTGGTAGTGCAGTGGTAGTAAGTAGTGTAATGGTAGTAGTGGTAGATTGAGTAAAGAGATTAGTAGTAGTGAGTAGTAGTAGTGGTAGTGATGAAAGTGGCGAGTTAGAGTGAGTGAGTAGTGGTAGTGAGTGTTAGTGGCAGCAGTAGAGTAGTAGTGAGATTGGAGTAGTAGTGAGTAGTGAGAGTAGTAGTGAGTAGTGTAGTAGTTGTGGTAGAGTAGTAGGTAGTGAGTGCAGTGAGAAGTGAGAAGAGATTAGTAGTAGTGAGTGAGTGAGTAGAGTAGTGAGAGTAGTAGAAGTGAGTAGTATAGTAGGCAGTGAAGTGAAAGTAGTAGTAGTGGCAGTGAGTAGTGAGTAGTAGTAGTAGTTGTAGTGAGTCAGTGAGTAGTGAGTAGTAGTAGTAGTAGTGAGTAGTAGTAGTGGTGAGTAGTGAGTGGTAGTAGTAGTAGTAGTGGTAGTAGTAGTGAGTAGTAGTAGTGAGTAGTAGTAGTAGTAGTAGTAGTAGAGGCAGATAAAAAGAGGCCGAAGGAGAGCTGAGAGGCTGTTTTTCTGGCTCATTAGCAAATGCTCAGCCAGCCATCTAACCCACGGTGGTGCTCACCCGGAGGCTCAAAGACCCCTGACCTGTTGTTCACAGTAGTCCGACGCTCCAAACGGTGAGCCACGGGCTTGATGCCTCGCCACTTTAGATCACGAATATGGACATTTATTGATGAACGCCCACCCATCGTTATCGTTACTCACTCTTTCCGCTTTAAATTGGGGCTCATTCTCGAGCCCGACAGTAGCAGTAGTAATAGTAGTTTTAGTAGTATTGGTAGTAGGAGAAGGGGTGTAGTTGAGAGACCAGTCTCGGTTCTCTTTGCTGGCTGTGTTAATCTGCCTATTTTGGCTCTCTTCTTTGTTAGAGGTTTGTAAGGGATATTTAAAACTCCTTTTAGTCCGATCATTTATCTTTTAAATGAATCTTTGGGTGCATAAGCTAGGACTCAGTAATTAAACAGTAGAGGTGACTTGAGATTCTGGTTTCTTAACGTCAGTCTACCTGACTGGCTTCGAACTTGTCTTTGCGGTTTGAGTATTGTGTATTGATGTTGGGGAAGGATAGAGCGTACTTTATGCGCTGCATCTTAATCCTCCAGCAATGGTATGGAGGAATACACTATTTTTTTTCAACTGACGGTGCATAGTTTAGAAGGAGGAGATGCGATCGCTGGAACAAGAACTTTATAGGTCTCATCTCGCACTTGGACACATCATCAGAGTTTTTTAGTTTCCAAAAACATTAGCAGCTGGTAAATGGCCGAGACTACACAGTATAAGATCACAGGTTCTGCTGCTTCTAGTGCCCATTAGACTTTTTACTGTAACCCGCGCAAAGACTGGTGTCATATTTGTGCGTTTTGGAGTTAGCGGGTCATCGAAATCGGAAGTAACCCATATTACTTATTCCAGTCTCTTTAACATGTTAGTCTTCCCGGGGATGGCAAAGAGACATGCACACAAAAGCCAACATTCTTGCGTGACTTTTACTATCTTCGAGATTGTGCTGCATACTGGGCAGTACCGCGGCTGCATATAAGAAAAAGTAGTAGTACAAGTAGTAGTAGTAGTGAGTAGTGAGTAGTAGCAGCAGTAGTAGTAGTGTAGTAGTAGTAGTAGTAGTAGTAGTATTAGTGGTAGTAGTGGTAGTAGTGAGCAGTAGCAGTAGTAGTAGTGAGTCAGTGTAGTAGTAGTAGTAGTAGTAGTAGTGGTAGTGAGAAGTAGTAGAAGTAGTAGTAGTAGTAGTAGTAGTGGTGTGTGAGTAGTGAGTAGTGAGTAGTGAAGTAGTAGTAGTAGTAGTAGTAGTAGTAGTAGTAGTAGTAGTAGTAGTAGTAGTATGGTGGTAGTAGATGTTTTGTGAGGATAAAGCCAGTTTGATCCAGTTCAGTCAAAGGCTCAGGATACTGGAGTTCCTATGGATTCACAAGATTTGTCGAAAGTTGTCTCGTGTGGTTTGCAAAGGAGTTGGTCTGGAATTATCAATGCTGAAACATGAGAGAGAGTTCTTCATATTTATCTTTTCTATAGTATTGAGTGGGTTTTCAGCTTTCCTGTTGCACAGTGAGCTATATAACTTGGAGAAATTGAAACTATCTTCTAATCCACCAATATGTTGTGGAAAAATAAGACTTGTTAAAATTAGGCATTTTTAGCGGACAGGCTAGGTTGCATACGACCATCGCCTTTTGGAAGGCGAGTGTATTTTCTATAATCATGGCTCTGTATGAAATGCGTGTTAATTATTGTCAATGCTTAAGATAACGTATTTTACATTACATTACATTTCATTATTCACTAGTAACGTGCTCATTCGTCATTTAATTTGGCTCAGACGAAATCCACATTTATCATGTCGGCAGGGCTATATTGCTGTTGCGATACTTCCTTAAAATAAATTAGTCTACTTTTCGACCGCCTGAGTCGACTGCCTCAAACCACCTGGTAAGACGGTTTCTGACTAAACTTTTTCCGTAAAGGGTTACTATATCGGTGGCACTTATTAGCTTCTGACGGCTATATCTTCGCCAACAGTTAACATGTGAGGACAAAGTATAAAAAGCGTTTTGTACATCGTTTGGCCGTAAATATAAACTGTTTTTCACGCTGACATTTGTTCAAAATAATATGTCTTGGTTATTTACAAAGATAAGGAGTTTCGTACAATTTTAAATAAGTAAAACTGGATTTTTAAAATATTGATATCTGAAGTTTCTGGGAAAAGCAACTTATTAACTGACCTACCATCGTTCGTTGAGGTCTCACGTACTCTGAACCATAATGCTATGTTGTAGTATTTAATACATCATTACACGATTCTGCTTTGAAAGTGTTCTTGACTTAATTGCTTAGTTGCGCTGTCACTTAGTATGAAATTTTTCTCAAATCATCACTTCCATCGGCGCATGCATTAGATACTCAAAGCTAAAATCCATTCTAACTTGATTTTTAAAGAAATTGTGCTTATTTAAGCTGTTGGTTATTGCTTATTTGTCTGAAGTGTTTATGCGACAAATTGCATATTTCAATACTATTGGATAAATAACTCACTGCTCCTGAAGATCTCAGTTTAGCTGGGAAAGATACTTGT